>PVIU01015195.1:0-49227 GCA_004026605.1 Ondatra zibethicus
TGTTTCTTACTGCCTGGGCTTCTGGTAGTCCTCCGGCTCTGTAATAGAAGCTGAGTGGGCCACTGGAAATTAAGCATGACATTGAAAGTATATTGGAGACAGAAAAGAAGTGAGAGCACACGAGAGTTGAGTAAGGATGACACCTTTATTTTCCTGGAACTGGAGAAAGAGTGGCTGATCCTGGTGTCCGTTGGAACTTAAGGGAACAGAACCCTGTCTGAGTTACTGCATATGACAGGGTGTCTTGAGCTGGAGGGGTGAAGGGTTTAAGATGAGACAGGTGAATCCAATGAGGGATTCCTTCAAGCTTGGCAGCTGTAGGAGTTGTAAGGATTACTTTAAGGGGTCCCTGCCATTTAGGGGAAAAGGGTGAGGGACGTTGGTCTGGGGGAGAAAATAATACCTGATCCCCTATTTTAACCGGCGGCAGGCAAGAGTTAATGCAAGGTTGAGGTAGTGAGTGGTCAGTGAAATCCCATAATAGGGAGCATAGATGAGATAACAGGGGAGTAAGCAGGTGATCAGGAAGGGGAGAGGTTTCAGGTGAGAGGCCTGGGGTTAAAAATGGTCTGCCATACATGAGTTCAAGGGGTGAGATGAAAAGGGGTCTTTTGGGGAGAGTCGTAAGCCTGAGGAGGGCGAGAGGCAAAAGTTTTACCCAGTCAAGGTGAAGTTCCTGTGACATTTTAATAAGAACATTTTTTTAGGGAACGGTTAGTTCACTCTACTTTTCCTGAAGATTGAGGATGGTATGGGATATGAAAATGCCAAGGGATGTTAAGAGCCTTAGACAGGTTTTGAGAAATCTGAGAAGTGAACTCAGGGCCATTGTCTGACTGAAGAGAGGTTGGAATTCCAAACCGGGGAATGATTTCCCGGAGAAGAACATCAGAAACTGTCTGGGCCCTTTTATTAGTGGCGGGAAATGCCTCAATCCACCCAGACATTGTATCTACCAGGACCAGAAGATATTTAACTCTTCTGACCGTGGGCATGTGGGTAAAATCCATCTGCCAGTCAGTTCCTGGAAGGGAACCCCTGGCCTGGTGGGTAGGGAAAGGAAAACTACGGTCTTTGGTATTGGGATCAGACTTTTGACAGATTTGACAAGAGACTGTGATAGCTTTTAGGAACTTTAAGTCCTCAGGGGTGGGTTGGAGGTGAGCCCTAACAAAATGAAGCAGAGCCTTGCTATTGGGATGAAAGAGCTGATGTAGGTAGGACAGAATTTGCTGGGTGTCGGGGGGGTGTCTGCGAGAGTGTGGGCTGTACTGTATGAACCCCCTGAGGTGACTGAGGTATGTTTGGGCCTTGGAATGCTGCTGTTTTAGCTGCTCTGTCAGCCCGATTATTTCCCTTGGAAATAATGGAACTGTCGGTCTGATGATGAGACCGACAGTGAATAATTCTTATAGCTTTGGGGAGATGGGAGGCTTTTAACAGGTCCATAAGCACACCCTTTCTAATAAACTCCTGCGTGGTTTCATTCGTGTCTCTTGTCTTTCCTATTCGCGCCAAAAGTACAAATATATATATATATATACTCTTCAGAATAACTGAAGGGAAGGTAAAGGTAGCTGTAGTCACATATGGAAGTGTGTTGTCTTTAAATAATGAAATGTCTGTCTTTTGGTGATAACATTATGAGTATTTTCTTCTTTCTTACATTTATCAGTAAATAGTTGTTATCTTCAATACAAATAAATCTTAATTTAGCAGAAGACAGTGAGTGAACTCAAAGCATACCATTGTGAAAAAATGATTCTCTATAGTGAGTAAATGGATCATAACGGGGAATCTACCACTTGTTTGAAAGCATCATTTTATATTCAAAAGAGGTAGCATTTTTAGAATGAAGATATGTTTTTTTATGAATTGTAGAAGCTTAGATATAATTTTTAAGTTAAAAGGGAAAAATTTCACCCTTTTGACAGTTTTACATTATTCTGTGATCATATACACTGAAGAAACAAAAGGTCTCTCCTTAGTAAAGTATGTGATGGTCATGAATTCACTTGAAGATAAAAATTGACCACAGAGTAAAGATATTGGATGCATTTATCTGGTTTATATTACCTGGGGCTTAGATGTTTTCTAACATCTAAAACAACCATAGATTATAGACATGAGACATAAAAGAGAAAGTCTGGCTGAGAAACTTTAGGCAAACATGGCTAAAATGTACAGAAATGAATGTTTTGAATTATATCATGGGGTAAACATGGTAGGCACAAATAGTTACTTAATACAGCATCCTAATTTCAGTTAACACTTTGGACTGTATCCTAACAGATAAGTTTTAATCAAGTAGAATATCAAGATTGTCTTTAAATTTTAAACATTCTTTATGACTCTCACACAGAAAAGGAACTTTGGGAACTGAGGGGAAATCTTAGTGGTTAAGAGAGCACCTTCTGCCCATCAAGATGACCTAAGTTCATCTCTCAGCAGCCTTGTCAAGTGATAACTGTCTGGAACTACACCTTCGGTTATCTGACTCCTTTGGACTCTGAGGCTACCTGCTTCCACACATATCCACACAGATGCTCACATCTACATATAATTAAAATAAAAAAATCATTAAAGAACAGGGACTTTTCTTAAGGACAGAAGGTAATTTTATGCGGATTACAGTGTTATCAGGCTTAGTGAAGATGAAAAGACACCAGAATACATTGGAAGATGTGTCAAGTCACTCGAATAGTTTAATTTGGTCAAGAATAGTGGAAATAGAAATAAATTTATAAAACAAAATTTTTGATCTCAGAATCTATGTATCTTAAAACTTTATTAAAAACAGGTGATAAAAAACAAATTTCTTGGATTTGGTGATGAGAGAATCATTTACTGATGTGTACAAAAAGAAAATGTATAGGTATAAAAGAATATGGATAGGTTTGGGGAAGGACATAGCCTGTTTTTATTTATTTATTTATTTATTTATTTTGGACTTGCTAAGTTTGAAGAGGAATCACCCAGTGATCTTTCAACACTTGTATTCCCTTTAAAATCATTGTTCATTCTTCAGTAAAGTGGCAATGACTCAAAAATACACTGATTTTCTTTCTGTTTGTTGAGGAAATTATTTCTAAAATGATGGGCATCCAAACTCCATCACAGCAGAAAATATCTAATGTGAATTATTGTTTGATTTTTGACTGTCATAGAACTCAAAGAAATTCTTAACAGATAAAATAGTTGTTGGGAATGCTTTATTTAGGGCTAGAAACCATGAATGATTAATCTCAATGAAAGAGTCCATGTTTATGAATATAAATTATTTTTTGTAATGAATTTATTATTAATTTAGTGATATATTGAAAATTATGATATCTTTTGAATGAATACCTTAGAGAATTTCTGCTATTAACTAAATAAAAATGCAGAATTTAAGGGACTGGAGAGTTTACTCAGCGATTATTATTGTTAGGTGATCTTTCAGAGGACCAGGGTTTGATTTCCAGCACCCACACGGTGACTCAGTGCCATCTGTAACTCCAATCCCAGGGATTATAAGCCCTCTACTAGCCTGTGTGGGCACCAGGAGCACACATATTACGCATATATATTTGCATACCAAGATTCATACACATGTAATTAGTAAATCTAATAAATTTTAAATGAATAAATAAAATTCAAGATCTAAGAGAAATCAAATTAGCATTAAATACGCTATAAACATGTATGTAATTTAAAATAAATAATGTGTTTAGGGTATAATTGTCCGCGTGAAACTAAAATAAATAAACAAAAGTTAAATGACTAAATAGATACCTTCCAAAATATCTTACTTTGAAATTTTCTTATACTTAGTTCCAAAATGCTGTTCCCATCTATATTGCTGCATGAATTATGACTTCTCTCTGAAATAATATTTGCACAATATTTTAAAAGCTATTTCATGAAAACTACTGTTCTCAAGGAAAGCAGGAAAGTCAGACCAGAAGGCTTTATTTATACATGTAATACCAGGTCTTTTTTTTCTTTTGCAACAACTTCCACAATACAGGCTTTTTAATAAGAAAATAAGGCTGTTTCAATGTTGCAAGATAAAAATAACAGGTTTATTGATCAACATCAAAAGAAATACTCCAAATCCTTTATTATTCAGTCTTAGGGCTGCAAACTTGAAAAGCTCACATTGCCATCTATCTCCTGGTACAAGTTTGTCTGTAATATTGTAATATTGTACAATATTAACTCATATTTCCTTATGGATACAATAATATAACTTATTGGGACTTCAAGCACTGTTCAAGATGACATATGTCACAAGAATCAAAGAAAATGATGAACTACTGAAGTACTTACCCACTATGACCTGATGACCTTTCTGAAATAGTACTATCTATGTAGAGAAGTTCTAAACTCCGAAATCCAATGGAGGAGGTCACTCACTACAGAGACATGTCTTGTACAAAGGGCCCCAGATGGGGAAGAATCAGTGAGCTGGTGAGACTAAATGATGTCAGTATCTGTGGAACTCAGGGAGTAGCGGAGCCAAGTGCCATGAAATGAGGTAGATTTTGACAGGGGATTTCTGAATCTCAAAAGGATTTTAACTTCACTCTAAACTGAGGTCAATAGGAATTTTTTGAAATATTTGAGGGGACATGCTGGGATGGACTCTTTGAAGGAGATTGTTCTGATGTTATTTGAAGGCATAGAGACTGCTAAGTCTAGAGTTTCAAGTCAAGTATATATTGGTTAGAAGAAATTGTATTTATTCAGCTGGCTTAAGTTTGCAATTTAAAGACTTTAAGCAGCCATGTAATTGCACAGACAGGAACTGATAACCCATTTAAAAAGAGCATAGGTTCCTGTGTTTATTAGCTCTCATGCTTGGTTTGATACTAAAAGACACAAAGCAACATATGTCCAGTTCCAGAAAGTACAATCCAAATTATGACATTACCCTATTTAACGTAATCTTACATTGTCATTCCAAAAGAACATAAATTAATTATTAATGTCTTTTGGTCTTAAAGGGCTGGTTATGTGTTGGTCTCTGTGATTTCAGATTCTTAAAATAATCTTAGAAGCACAAGGCCACATCATCTTAAGTGACTGGAATGCCAAACACCTCTCAGGATCTCTATTGCTTTTGCAGATGACTTGCATAATGGTTGTGGCAGTTGTGATAAAAATATATGCTCAGATTAAGTGTAATCGGAATGAAGTGTTTAAAAGTTCTGTGGGGAGGGGTGTTGTACAGCAAAAATTTATTTAGAAAAGTAAGACCCATTAAGGGAAAAAACCCAATAAACCATAAAGGATTTCAGGCTGGTGGACGGTGATTTAAAATTTAAACTCATAGCCCTAACTAGAAGCATATATCTCAAATAGATAATATTTACTTAACAAAGAAATGCTATAAAATGACAAGTTTTTATGACAATTTACTAGTTATTTGGTTTTTTTTAATCTAATCTCAAAATAACAAACTCAAAATTTCAAGGCATTACCACAGTACATGTTTATTTCCACAGTCCATGATGTATCAAAGTAACATAGCTTTCCTTTACAAAATAAAATAAGGGCATAAAATGCTTCTATATTATTACTCCTTCATTTATTTTTTATGAGAAATCTCTGTATTCTACTACGTACTGGGAGTGCAAGTTGAAAAGACACAGAAGAAGCCAGACATAGTGATCAGGATTTGTGCCCCTTCAAAGCAGTTGCTGAGGGAATTTGATTTGGAGAATCATTTGATCCCAGGAAAATGAGATCAAAGTAGGTAACATGATGAGATCAGAAAATGAAAGAGAGAAAAGAATTGAAGAGAAAGAAAAAGGAAAAGGAAAGAAAAAAGAGAAGAGGGACAGGAGGGGAGAAGAGGGAATATGAGAAGATAGAGGGCAGGAGAAAAAAAAGAAGAGGAAAGAGGAGAGAAGAGGAGAAAAGAAGGCTCCTTAGCTTTTTTTGAAAGTTTTTCAAAACGGGGTAACAGTCCTGACTGTCCTGGAACTCGCTCTGTAGACAAGGCTGGCCCGGAAGTCACAGAGATTTCCCTGCCTCTGCCTCCCTAGCGTCACCACAGCCGGCTTTTTATACAACCCAGGGTAAGGATGTACCTCACTGTTCTAGTACTGAATAGCCTGCATAAGCCTTCTGGTTCTATACCCAACACATTTTGTTTTATTTTAAATTATGAAAATCAAAATGAACTAAAATTGCTACTAATCCTACCCCACTGATAGAATTAAGTGGAGTGACTACATTTGGTATACATAGGGCTGGAAATATTTAGACTAAATAGTCAAACAATAATTATACTGTAGTGTGAATTAGTGTAAACATTTAGGGAAAGTTTGTTAGCTCTGTGAAGGATATCACCAAGTTATACATGCTCTCTGTCAGTATGTTCATGTTGTGGGGAGGGCCCACTTTGTTGTTTCCCGGCTGTCGGGCTAGTTTAGCCCCGAAATAATCACAGAGAAACTATATTAATTAAAACACTGCTTGGCCCATTAGCTCTAACTTTTTATTGGCTAACTTTTATATTAATTTAAGCCATCTCTAGTAATCTGTGTATTGCCATGTGACAGGCTTACTGACTGAAGTTTCAGCATGTCTGTCTCCGGCAGATCCATGGCATCTCTCTAACTCTGCCTTCTTCAAGCATTCTGTTTAGATTTTCCTGCCTACTTAAGTTCTGCCCTATCAACAGGCCAAGGCAATTTCATTATTCATTAATGGAAATCACAGCACACGTAGGGGACTCCTACATCATGTTTATGTTTGTCTAATGAAATCAGACGACAACAACAAAAAAATCAACTATTAGTCCATGAATGGTAGGGCCATAAGTCTCCTCTCCCTCTTTGGGGTGACTCAATGTGCAAGTCTTTTTATTTGTATTTTATATAAGTATTGAGCAAACTTGTCAAGAAAGAGTACCGATTTGTCTATTTATGACCCAAGGTACAGTCTTGGGACAATCAGCCTTAGACTCCAGGCAGTGTCACACAACATAATTATGGTACCAGACAGATTCAGCATACATGTTTGTACTGTAGAGGAGGTTGTTTTTCAAGAAGGAAAAGTATCTCTGGGCTTCCCAACATTTCTTTGTTGCCGTTATTATTTATAGAAAACCATAGATGTTGCTTTGAAGAGTAGAATGCCATGAAGAACTATTTTAAAAACTTTATTAAGGGTCTTGAAAGATGGCTCAGTGCTTAAGAGCACTGGCTGCTCTTCCAGAGGATCCAGATTTTATTTCCAGTACCACAGGGTGGCTCACTGCCATCTCTAACTATAGTTCCAGCAGATATGATGCCCTCTTAATATTTCAGCAGTTACTAGGCACATCATGCATAGACATGCATGCAAGCAAAACACCAATGCATATAAAATACATTTTAAAAATTGATAAAAAAAGTTAAACACCTCAGTGCATTAGGAAGTTGTGTATGTAGATACGTTTAATGCCCCAACTGAATTTATACCATAATTTTTCAAAGACAAAGCTGCTACAATGTCATATTTTCTTGGTTATTATTTTTCTCATCAACTACCCATATGTTTTAAGAAATTTTGATAATACCTTGTATTGTGCTCATTTAAACAATAGGACAAAATTATAAATAATTAAGAAAAATCTTTTTTTTTTGAGTTCTGATTTGGGATAGAAAAACAAAATTAGAGACACATTAAAAGGTTGATGGTTACAAAGGAGTTGTCCAAAATTCTAAATTGGAGGAGGAATTAATAATTGGAAATTCAAGTGTTACAGAAAGAGTATGAAAATTTGTTTAAGCTGTAATAAAAGCCTAGAATAAAGTATTTATCATAGTAAGAATCATAGGTAATTAATAAAAATGACATGATTCAGTCATCTTTAAATACGATAAGTTTTTTCTTTAATTTTTTGAATCACTGTTTTTAAATGAAAAAATAGATTTTTTCACATAATATATTCTAATTACATTTTCTTCTTCCCCAACTCCTCCCAGACCTCTGCTCCCAGTCAGGTCCACACCCTTTTTTTCTCTCTCTCATTAGGAAGCAAACAGGCATCTAAAAATTAATAATAAAATAAAATAACATAAAATAAAAACAAACATTCATAATATGACAAACCAAATGTTCAACTTTCCAAACTGTTCAAGGAACAGATATGTATGAATATTTGATCTAGTGACTATTTGATCATTAATATTATCTATATATTGTGTATTTGTATATTATACAGTTACCCAGATGTGGTAGAAGATTCTTTTAATCCCAGCACCCCAGAAGCAGAGGCAGGAGTATCTCTTTGAACTCAAGGGCAGCATGGTCTCCATAGAGAGATCCACCCTGCATAATGAGGCCCTATATCAAACTAACTTCATTGTATTTTTTGAGATAAAAGGGTCAACAATTTCAAGTCAGTGAGGATTTTAAGTTTGTACAGTTTGAGAGATGTATTTATTTACTTATTAATATTATATAGAGGGAAACAAATATGCATGGTAATCTTTATATAGTTCCTTAAACTGATATCTTACATTACTATCAATGACATTATAGTTAACTGAATTGCAGATACAAATATATATACATATATTGAAAAAAATTCCCAAAATAGCCATTCTATTCATCAAATACTACAGTTGTTACTGTATTTAGTTTTAACTTCAAAGGTTAATATTTTATTAGAACACAAGTTCAGCAGGCCCCCTGTTCTAATAGATCACATGAATGCAGATTTGAATTGTATATATGATTCAAATAAATATATAAAATATTTGAATATATAGTCAATATTTCACATGCATACACACACACACATATATATGATGCTATATATGTGTGTGTGTGTGTGTGTGTGCAAAGCTGTGTGTCTTTTAGAAGCCACTGTCATGTGAGTCACTTAGGAAGCATGCCAAAACAAAGACCTCAGTTTGGACTCTAACATGCTCATCATAGCTAACAACAATAAAATCCAGCAATAATATAAGAAGAAATAATATAAGAGGAAATAAAAACAGGATTATTTAAAAGAAGAAATCGAATTGGATTGTGATCTCAGTACTTAAGTGATACATACAATGCAAAAGATGACGAATTGTCTCAAGTGACACCACACACCAGGAGAAAGTAACCAAGACAGGGCATTTTATCATCTTTTCCAATACAAAAATCAGAAGGCAACCCCAGTAGTAGTATTTTTACCTGAACTGTCCACTTTAAGAATACCAGAAGGACCTAGTGAAATTGACAAGAGTATTAAATGGGATATCTGCAACCAACAAGAAGTCAGAGGATATATTGTTCATTACTGTAAGTTCAATACTACCCAGCTGTACTATTGATAAGGAACTTTGTTACAAAACAGGGACTAGTCTGTGATGTTCCTTTATGGAAATATAATAAAAAAGTCACCCCACTCTTGGAAAGTGTTTTGTCTTCATAGTTATGAGAACCCTCAGTTCTTCTATCTTAGAGACATCCTACCTCCTAGCTTCTAAACTATGTGTCAGCATCCAATATCAGGTAATACAGCTGAATGTGGAAGACAGGCAAAATCTGACAACAGCCAGCTGACTTGTATTGCATTATGTGATTTACTGCAAGCTTGATTCTGAATGCACAGCATGCATTCTATACTGTGCATATCTTATTGCCGTACAAATGTCATGAAGGAAATATAGGCAAAGATACTTTATCAACATCAGGAATTGGGAGAACCTGATCACAGGATGAACAAAAATGGCATATATCTCTAAAACAAAACAGAAGCCCTCCTGTATCTTCATGTTATTCTTAGTTCAGTAACGTTGGGTGGTAAGCTGTGCCACACACCGGATTCAAGGGCATGACTGAGAACTCTGCAAACAGCCTTTTCTCAAATCAGAGAGGCTGAAAAAAAATTTATATAGCATAGACCACATGAATAAGTTTATTTATTCTATATAAAGAATTCTTGGGAAGTCCAAATCTTGTAAATTTCATTTTGGATTAAAAATGATTTTATATATTCACTTTTAACAAGTGTGTCTGTGCATTGATATTCAATATACAAGCAATATGTGATTTTAATAAACTTCAAGGAAATATGTAGCTCTATAATCCTACAACATAAATATAGTTTGCAGTTAGTGTTTTGGACCATATATATTATGTTTATTTGTAAACACCAAATATGGTGCATACATTGAATAGATATGAATGAAGAACATGTTGCATGCTTTGCCACTGGGCAAATGTTTTTTTTTCAACATTTTTCTAGAGTTCTTGAGGGTTACTTCTTAGTCTTTGTTTCTCATTCCCATATTTTCTTCCATTTCTTTTTAATTATCCATCTGAAACTTTCTCATTTGCTTTTTACCTTACCCAGCAAAACCCAAACTTTTCTTTGAAAATCTTCCTTAATTCCCAAATGTCAACATTGATCTCTTTTATTTCCTGCCTTCTTGAGCATTAATTGCATGTATTATAGGTGTTGACAGTTAATTATGGTCTATCCCAAAAGGCCCCCGAAAGGAGTTTGGGGGCTACATAAAAACATGCTATTAGTTTAAATAGAAAAAGCGAGCATCTAAACCAAACAGGTTCAGAATATTACTTTGCATTAATTCTTTTCCTTCCAACAGCCTCACACTTAATCTCTTCTCAGATGAGAAAGCTCAGAGAGAAAAGTTTGGAGACCCTCATCTCAACAACATTAAAAAATCAGAAAGCCTAAAGTACTCAGGTCATCACAGAACTAAATTTTTACATGAGACCCAGTGACCTGACTATCTAATTCCCAATTTGAGTTACTAGTATAATGAACTAATTTTAAATTTCATGTGATCAGAATTTTGGAAATATTTTTTTTCTACAATATACAAAAATAGCATTTGCTGGGCAGGTCCAAATATGAAATCATTTTAACCAAATAATCTGTTTAAAAGTTTAAGTGAAATGCAGATAGCCTGAATTTTATACTGCACAAAGATCAGAGCCTAGCTTTTGTTTAGAAAACAAAGCAGTACAAAACAAATTTATGCAAATGCCTAAAACCTCTTTCAATGCCAGAGATGTGGATGACACTATGGTAAGCCAAGGAAGGCTATGTAAATGAGGCTTCATGGATGATCTAATTCGATGCCATGACATGGACCCACACAGTACCAGTGTTGCTTTTCTTATTAAGGGTTCTCCCAATAGAAGGCTTCCCTGCTGTTTTATGTTTCCAAAGCCCACCATATTTTCTTGTCTGGAGGAGGCAGAAGGATCTTGTTACTAAGTCTCAAAGCCCAGTCCTGGAATCTCCAATGACAAATTTCACCAATGGTGCTTGAAACTGGCCTTGAATTTACAGAAATTCACCTGCCCCTGCCTCTGCCCCCACACCTCAGTGCTGGCATTAAAGTTGTATGCTACCATACCGAGCCACAAAAGATATTTTCAAAAGCAAACTTTGGTATTGCATAATTACTACGAAGTTATTTGTTTCAGAAATTTTAAAGCACTGAACTTTATTTTTTGCTAATGAATTTGTACATATGTTTCTCTCAGTTTCACAGTTTCACCTCCCTGATTATTTTTCTGTACTTCAGATTATTCTTTGTATTAATTCAATTAAAAATTTAATCTTTTTTAAAAAATATCATGGTTTTCACCCTTTCTTTGGATAATAAATTCCTGCATAAAACTTCCACTCATGTTTATACCTAGGCATGCTAATCTTTCGGGTAACCCCTGAGTCTAACTTCACTTCTCCATATTCTCAAGATGAGCTTTCTACATAGTTTTGACCCTGTCTTTTTGAAGTCATAGTATTACTGCTTGTTTACTGATAACATATAATGAAAAAAGGATTTTCTTAAGAAACATAAACAACAGAAGTCTCCAGAATTTGACACAAGTGACCTATGTGACTACAAGGTAAATATATCAACTCAGAACTTCAATTATTTCCATTAACAGGAGGACATTGGATAGTTTCTAACATACACTTTAATACCTTTGACAAAACTTCCCTTCTCTAGTTGCTTACTGGACTTGCATTTATTTTTCATTCTCTTATGTACACTTGAAAATATGAAGTTCTAAACAATCACTAAATTACCATAATAAAATTTGGATTCTGATGTCAGTATTAAGATAAAGAAGTCTTGTTATTGATGGACAGAACTGCGGTTTCATATGGCATTTTAAAATTATTATTATCATTATCATATTGCTTTTGTTGAAGTTCATCATTTGTGTTATCTGGGAACCAAAATATAATGTGCAGTCAAACAAAGTGCCTTTTATATTTACAGAAGGAAGGCATGCATATTACTTCACATTATATATGACATTGTAAAATTCAACTGAAGTGTTTTCATGATTCAACTGTTAAGGTGCTTCATCAATGAAAAACTGATGTTAACAGAACTTGCCATTATAAAGCAATATGCTAATTGCATGTGGTTGAATATGGGCTCTTAAAAATACAAATAAAGGAAACTTTCAAGTTTCATTGAATATCAGAGATTCAGATTTCTGGGTGGTAAAAGGGATATAATTTGATATTTGAACTCAAGAACTGGATTAGATTAGAGATTTAGCTGTATTTGTAAGGTCTGTATGACCTTTACATAGAATGATCTACTTAAACCTCTTTCTGAGTGTTTATATGTATGTCCATTGACATTTAAACTGAAAACAATGTGATATCAATTCTCTCATTAAGGAACATACAACTGACTTATTATTCTAGAAGTGGTGTCTTTTTTCCTGCAGGTTTCTTTCTTAAAAATCAATAGCTGTTTATATGATACATCATCCTGAGAAGGTAACCAAGGTTAGAGCTGTGATATTTGAACTTTATAAATTAGACAAGTTCAAAATATGTCACACCAGGGTCACTGTTTGATGTTCTTTTGCTGTTCAGAGCTTCACTGTATGTTCAACATGTGCTAAAGTGCTGATTTCAACCAGTTGCCTTTATTGATTTATTGTACATTTGTCAGTTCTAGGTGATGTACAGAGGCACCAGGTGCAGGCATAGTAGTTAAGAATGTGTACTCATTACCTGGTGGGCATTTAGACCATTGCTCTTTGATATTTGCAATATCCAGGCGAAGCGACCAAGAACATAATTAAAACACAGTGTTTTTCACATATTTATGTGTTGACCAATGTTCTGAGAGCCCACACCAAGCTATAGAAAATTGATTAAATTTACCTCTATTGTATCTGTATGCTTGGTTTTGTATTCCTAGTGTACAAGAACTATCTGTTCTAGGAAAATAAACTTTGTACTTTCTTTTTATTTCCTTAGAATCCAGAGCAACCTTGCTTGATACTACCCATTCTCAAGCATAAAATGAGGCCCTTGCTAAGTTTTATGTTTACAGATATCACAAAACACATAACTCTACCCCTAAATTCCATTAAACCATAACTGAATATTTCTGGAGGCCTTTACACCCTTAATTCATTCATATCATCCAGAACATGATTACAATGAAGTCTAATACTGGCAGACACACACTACATTATTGCATTTTTATGTTGTTTTTTTAACAAGGAACCCAAATGAGTTGAAAATAACTATATTGTGAATAATGATGGTGTTGCCACATGATAATACTTATCATGTTTTCTCTAAAACAGAACACTTATCAATGTTTAACAGGTTATTTCTTCTTATGTTCTTGTAGCTTGATGTGATATTTGTTCTCAAATAAAAATACTTATGTGACTAAGTCTAACTCTCTTGTTACAAAAGTACAAGGGCTTCATCATGATGTTCATTGGATCCATGCTCTGTTTTGATTGCTTCAGTTGCTGAGCTGATATTGTCTCATCTGCCTCTTGATGAACAATCCTAAACCTCATTTTTCTCTAATGACTGCAAACACTTTGATTCATGTTTTTCTTGTTTCTGATTATCTTCTACCAAGTTATCTACTTATTGACTTTCAATAAGCCTCAAACTCCTGCTTGTAGAAGCATTAAATGCTGTAATCGTCAGGTTTTTTTTTTTGTTTTGTTTTGGTTTGGTTTATATTTTTTTGAGGATAGAGAATATAGTAAGATTGGGTATCTTCAAAACCTCAACCCTTTGCAAGTTATCATGGTGCTTGCCTTTAATCTTAGCCCTCAGGAGGCAGAAGGCAGGAAAGCCTCTGTGAGTCTGAGACCATCCTGATCTACAGGGAAAGTTTCAGGCCCATCAACGTTACATGGTGAGACCCTGTGTCAGAATCAAAATAAAACAAACACCATTGTTTGCTGATTTCAGTGTTTCACTTCTGTGTGCATATGTGCGAGTGTCCGTGTGCGCGTGCACGTGTGTGTGTGCGTGCGTGTGTGTGTGTCTGTGTGTGTATTTGTGTGTGTGTTGGGGTGAATATATATGTTGAGGCAAGAGGTCGATCTTGGGCATCTTTCCTCAGGAGGCTGTCCATTTTGTTTTTGTTTTTGTTTTTGTTTTTGTTTTTGTTTTTTTTTGTGTGTGAGAGGGTCTCTCACTAGGCTCAAAAGCAGTGGTTGTCAACTTTTCAAATATTGCAATCCTTTAATACAGTTCCTCACGTTATGGTGACCCACAACCAGAAAATCAGTTCATTGCTAATTCATAAGTATAATTTTGCTACTCTTATGAATCATAATGTAAATATCTAATATGCAAGATGTCTGATATGCTGCTTCCAAAGGGGTACGAGACACAGTTTGAGAACTGAGGCCCTAAAGTGTCTCTTACTAGGCCCTACAGAGTATCTCACAGACCCTAGAGTTTGTGGATAAAGCAAGGATGGCTGGACAGTGAACCAGAAAGATGTTCCTATTTCTGGATCCTAACACTGGGACACATGTACACATCCAGTATTTTCATATGAGCTCTGATGATAGAATTGGAGTGCTGATGCAACTTGGCAAACAATTTATTACCACTGAGTTATCTCTACAGCCACTCAATTTTCTTTCTCCATGAAGAATCAGCTGTTTATGATTCTCTAGAATGTATTCTGTTGTCAGTATTATCAGGGAGTTTAGTTTATAAAGGATTGGGAATGTGCAAAATGGGGAAGGATGGTCCATTTTCTTTGAAGGAAGGAAATGTACTTTTAGTTGTGGACATCAGTTACTTATAAAAAGAATAAGAAGGGGGCCAGGTCACTTTAGGAAAGGAAATATAAGATTATATTGGCTCCCTCACTAACATAACTGGTTTATATTTGTAACTGAGCATAGTATCACTATATGATCAGGGTGTCTTAATTAGGGTTTCTGTTGATATGAAGAGACACCATGACAACAGCAACACTTACAAAGGAAAACATGTATTTCAGTTCCAGTACAGAGGTTTAGCCCATTATCAGCATGGTGGGAAGTATGGTGGCATGGAGGTAGACATGGTGTTGAAGAGGAGCTGAGAGTTCTATATCTGGATCCAAAGGCAGTAGGAAGAGATTGTCACACTGGGCATGTCTTGAGCATCTGAGACCTCAAAGCCCACTCCCAGTGACAACTTCTTCCTATAAGGTCACACCTCCTCCAACAAGGTTATACCTCCAGAAAGTGTCACTCTCTATGGGCCTATGGGGCCATTTTCAACCAAACCACCAGATTCCACTCCCTTGGCCCCCACAGGATTGTAGTCATATGATAATGCAGGAATTTATTAGATCCAACTTCAAAACTCTCCACAGTGTAGCAAAGTATCATGCTGTCCAAATTTCCAAGGTTCAAAGTCTCTTCTGAGACTCATGTAAACTCTTAACTATAACCCCTGAAAAATCAAAATGAAAAAGCTGATCACATACTTCTAACATATACTGACACAGGATATATATTACTATTCTAAAAGGTGGCATATTGAGGAAACATTGGACCAAAGCAATAACAAAATCAACTGGGAAAAAATTTAATCTTTGCATGTTCACATTGGTTGTCAAAACACTATTCAGATTTCCAAGCCCTTTCAGCTTTGTTGACTGTAACACACTTCTTTCCTTTGGGCTGGTTCCTTTTCCTGTCAGCAGCTCTCCTCAGCAGGTATCCCATGGCTCTGGCATCTCCATCAACTTGGGGTCTTCAAGGCAATATGTTTTCACCTTCAGAGCTTCACACATGTCCTCTTTATGCCTTCATGCAGGGACACTCCTGACACACATTTTGCCTCAGCAGCTTTCCTTAGTTTGGGAGGGAGATTCCATATCTCCCTTCTTGTATCTATTTGTAACTCTACCCACACAGAATGATGTGGACAAAGCTTCCAAGCTATCTTGTATGGTGGAACTGGAATATGCCCCCCATTCAATTACATCTTCTCCACTCTTCTGTTTTCAATGGTTTCCTTCATTGCCTTACCTTGGCTGTCGTGATACTTAAGCTGTAGACCAGCCTAGTCTCAAACTCAGACTGCCTCTCTCTCTGGAGTGCTGGGATTAAAGGTATGCACCACTACACTGGCTCTGAGTTTTTCTTTAATCACTTTTCATAAAAGAAAGTTTGCCTGGGTCGATCATGCCCTGAGGTCACCACTCTCTTTACTCTATGTAATATGAGGCTTTTCTTCAAACTGTTCATCTCACCGAAAGCACAATTTATCTCCATTCCATTTCCTGTTATCTCTTTCCCCCTTGCACTATGTACAGTTTACATTTTTCTTTGCTCAGCTTACTATTTTTTATTATAGAACTTCATAAAAGTGAGCACTAATAGCCCCATGAGAGATTCAATAACTAGACTGTTTTAAAATTACCATTGCTAGTGCAACTAACACAATACTACTTCTTAGCCTCCAGCAGATTTTTCTGACAAGGACAAAAAGTAGTCACAGTCTTCACCAAAATATCACAAGAGTGGTCTCTAGGACACATACTATCATTCTTTTCCTCTTTAGCCTCTTGAACCAGGCCCCTACAGTTTAAATTACCCTCACCACTACTGTCTTTCATGCTCCTGCTAGTATGGCTCTTTAAGAAGTACTTAAAGCTTCAAGCTGCTTTCCTAAACCAAACTCTCAAAGTCCACATTTCCTCCAAACAAAAGCATGGTCAGATCTATCACAGCATTATAATAACTAATGTCTCTTTATAAGAGACACCATAACCATGGCAACTCCTATAAAGGAAAACATTTAATCAGGGCTGGTGTACAGTTCAGAGGTTTAGCCCATTATCATTATGGCCAGAAGCAAGGCCACCTGCAAGGCAGTATGCAAACAGACATGGTTCTGGAGAGGGGAGCTGAGATTTCTATATCTGGATCTTCAGGCAGCATACTAGTTCTATTTTGAAGTTTTTTTTTTTGAGAAAACTCCAATCTGATTTCCACAATGGCTATGCTAGTGGATATATGCACTTCTGATTTTACTGCTGCTTTATTAACTATTAGAAATAATTGGAATTAACCTAGTTGTCCATCAACAGATGAATGGATAATAAAAATTCAATATATAAATGTATTTATATGTGTAAATACTCTTTACTTTAAGAAACATGTAACCACAAAATTTGTGGCAAAATCGATAAACTCAGAATATATAGTATTAAAAGGGATCACAGAATCTCAGAAAGGAATAAAAAACCCTTCCTCATGTTTGGACTCTAGATAATACATGTGTATGTGTAAACAAATGTACATATGGGTACAGAATAACATGTAGAATAGGAGGAAAAGATCTAAATATTAGTCAGTGAAGAAGTGACAGCAGCTAAGGACATGAATTATGAAAGAAGATATAAGGCTAATGGATTTACTAGTTCTTACTGTTATAGAATTTTTTGAATTGGGTGGTGGATAATTGCATAAAACTATGTTCAACAGTGAAAATGTAAAATACACTGTGATGCTACATAGCTTCATTACAAATGACTGCTCAAGCTATATAAAAAAAATTATTGAGATACATAGACTTTGGTTCTGGCTAAGTTCAGTGTTTGGTTTGTTTTTGTTTGCAAGTTTCTTATAATAACACTTATAAAATTAAAATACAAAATATGAATATTCTAGGTATAGTAAAAGCGTTTGTGTTTTGCACAAATTGACAGAAAAATCACTATTAAATCCATAGTACCAAATGTCTTTTGATCCATCTCCCAAAAATAAAAGACTAAATAATTAACTTGTTTATAAGGCATTAACGTCTAGTACCACAAAGACATACAGATATTATGTATATTTATTTTATGTTAATTGAAAAATGTGCTGATAATTAAGCTGTGCTAAGTTCAGAATTTTAATTCATAACTATGTAAATAATTATAAATTAAGCCTTATATCATATTCTTGATTATATGTTATAAAAAGTGACATGTTTATCTTTGTGTATTTGTTTGGATCTGCTTTGATATTTTCATCTTATTTTACTATGCATCTATATTTGTCAATTATTTTTCAAACTGAATGTTTGAAAGAGATATTCAAATTTAATATATCTCTGATTATCTAATTGCATTTAAAATTAACAATAGCTTACTGGATCCTTTCATGCTAAAATATCTTGGAATGTCAACTAAAATGAAGCATGAAAATATCCAGAGCAGTAACATAATTTCTCAGCAGTTCATATGAATAAATCCACAGGAGGTCCATAGGAAAATGCTTATTGATTTTATTTTCAATTATATTTAGAAATAAGAGTTTGACGTCTTAGGGTTCCTATTGTTGCAACTAAACATCATGACCCAAAAGGGAGGAAAGGGTTTATTTAGCTTACACTTCCATTATCATCAAAGGAAGTCAGGACAGGAAATCAAACAGGGCAAAAACCTTGAAGCAGGAGCTGATGCACATGCCATGGAGGGAGTACTCCTCATGATTTGCACAGCCTGCTTTCCTGTAGAACCCAGAAATACCATCTTACCATCCCAGGAATTGAAGCACTCACAATGGGCTGCACCCTTACATATCAATTACTAATTTAAAAAGTGCTTTACAGCTGGATCTTATGGAAGTATTTTCTCATTTCAGGTTCCCTCCTTTCAGAAAAGTCTGGTTTGTTTGTAGAGTTGACATAAGACTTGCTAGCACATTTGCCAACCTTGACTGCTATATTTTCTAAGATGTCATCTTCTGAGTTTTGGCACATTTCCACAGGTCTTTCAATATTCCCACTAAGAGTCACTAGTGGACCTAAACTTCTCTGAGCCAGTGTCCATCAAAATCCACAAATAATCCTACATTAAAACTATAGGAACTGCAAGAGAAAATTGATACTTAGTAAAGAAAAGGCATTCTTAATTTGGCTAGTAGTGATGCTTACCTAGTTAATTGGTGCAGTCACTTGAAATATCACTCAATTCTAGAGTATAAGAAGTTTCTAAGTAAAGTTTGAGGATTTGGGGGTTACTTCAGAAAATCAACCTCTGAGTCTATGTTTATTATGCCTCTTTTCTTCTTTCCTTATTTCTTTGTCATTAGACTTGATTACCATACATCTCTACGTTTCCAAGATTTAGGCACAGGAATTAATTGGCATACATAGTGAAAATAATCTCACAGTAACCACAATAGGTTTCTGTCCTATCATATCAAGCTCAACATGTTACATTGATAATACGAAAAGCCTGACTTATTCCTTAGCTTGCTTACTTGCTTCTTTCTTCCTCTCTTTCCTTTATTCTTTCTCTTCTTTCTTCTTTTAGATCCATTTAATTTACTAGGATTACTTGCAGGAGTATGGATGACTCATTACTGATATTTCCTACCCTCCCATATACAACATGAAGACAACTCAACCAGCCAATTAAGAGAGTCTCCTGCCCACTTGTTCATACCAGCCACCCAGCTAGCTTAGCCCCAAAATAACCACACAGAAACTTTGTTAACTAAATCACTGCTTGGCCCATTAGCCATAGATTCTTATTGGCTAACTCTTACATATTAATTTAACCCATTTCTATTAATTTGTATATCACCACGAGGTTGTGGCCTATCAGCAAATTTCCAACATGTCCGACTCTGGCAGCAGCTCCATTGTGTCTCATGGAATTTTTCCTTCTCCCAGTATTCAGTTCTGTCTTCCCTGCCTACCTAAGTTCTGCCCTATCAACAGGCCAAGGCAGTTCTTTATTCATTAACCAAGAAAAGCAACACACAGACAGAAGGACCTCCCACACCATTTCCCCTTTTCTGTTTAAATAAAAAGGAAGATTTTAACTTTTGCATAGCAAAATTACATATAACAAAACAGGTATCAAGCAAAAATTACAGTTATAATATTCATATCTACTTTTCCTTTCATCATAACTAAGGAAAACTATAACTATAAATTCTTCAACTCCATCAATGATTCCAGAAGGATATAATATTACCTAAGTAAATAGGAAGTACATTGTAAGCAACTTCCAAAACTCTAGAATTGACAGAGACATCTCACTGCCTGGACAGTCACCCAAAGTTCTTCTGTACCATTGGGGCATCCACCTTCAGCCTACAAGCCCATTGTATCCAGTAGACTTTCCCACAAAGCAGGAAATTTCAAGGACAGGTCTCCCTATATTGGCAGTTTGCCAGTCATTTCTTCTGTATCCGTCAGAATGTCTCTCAGACTCTTTCATGAAGCAGTAACCCCGAAGGACCGGCTCACCTTTAGGCAAGTTTAGCAGTCATTTCTCTGTGGGTCCTGAATGTCCAGTTAAGCAGTTCAGGCAATAGCAGTTTCTTGCCCAAATGTCTAACAAACTCCATACAGAGCTTCTTCAATGCCCATCATCTTCTTGAAGTAACTGGTGCTGCCAGGAGCAGGCATGTCTCATTGCCACAAAAAGTCTTAATGTTCTTAAACATTTTAAATGCCATACTTTGAAGGTCTCTGAAAGATTTGAAGAATACCTAACTAACTGAACTATATCTCTATATATCTAGAAAACCTAATTAACATGACTACAATCTTGACTATTATTTAGATGACTATCATTTAACCTATATTTCTTAATTATACATTACATTTTGAAATGAACTACATAAACAGAATATCTTAATCAAGCACAGAAATATACATATACAATATAACAGAATTGACCTTAAATTTGTGTCAGGAAACCAAGATCCACACCAATGCAAATTATTCATATCTATATGAGCCAATTAGGATAGTCTCCTTCCTTTATTTTTTCAATGTAAATGTTGTATTAAAATCCTTTATTATTGCCTTGAAACACAATGTGTAGAATATGAAGATACCACCAAAATTTACACATTTCAGATTAAAACGAAAAGGAAACTTCTTCGGATAAGAAAGTAGAGATCCTCAAGTTTCCACACAGATTCCAATTATTTTACACACTTCTGGGGGTTATTTTACTCTTTGATAATTTGATACCTTAACCTAGAGTAATGTAGGACCTGCCCCTGCTCTTTAATGCTGTTGCATCCTGATCTATTTAAATATGACTTCACTTTTAGTAAAAAATAAAATAACAGAGATAGATCTCATTAATACTTTTATTAATATATTGTTTTGGTTTGGTTTATTTGTTTTTAAACACTCTTGTAACTATACTCTTGATCCTTCTGCCTCTGCCTACTCTCAATTGTTTCTTTATAAATATTCACGTCACTCAGTTTCCCTGCCCCTCAGGATCAAACCCAGGACTTCATTCATATTAGGCAAGCACTCTACCCACTAAGCTACATTCCCATCTCTTTTTTTTATAAACTATTACTTAGCCCACAAAGACAAGCTTCCCTTTTTTCTTATTTTGTGATGTATACTCATTTTGTGACACTACTCTGTAACATCTATCAAACCTTCCATATTTACCCCTTTGAAAGTTATCAGTCACTGCATTTCCTATTAAATATTTATTTAAAAAGAAATAGAAATTTGATTTCTTTTAAAATGTAGAGTAATACATTGGATGGGAAGATAATTTACCAATGAAGTGTATAAATAATACGTATTCAGGGAAGCTCCATATTTGTGAACTTAACCTAACAGAATAAATTTCAAAATTTATAGATGGGCCAAGCACTGCAATATGTTCATGTTTCCTTCGCATATGGTGCTGAAGATTGGTAGAGTTCTTTCACGAAATAGAGGAATAGCACTGGCATAGGAGATGCCATGTCCAATCCCTTCTCAGCTTTGATACTGAGAATGCTCAGCCCTTTTGAATGAATACCTAACAAGTGACGTTGCTTTTTTCCTATGTCTATTTCTTGGAGGTAGCCAATGATACTTTTATTACTTTGGGGACACTGATTAAATTTCATTTCAATAAATATATTCTACATGTAAGATTATATTGCTCTTTTTATTAGTCTTAGAGATAGTGGTAGCATTCCATCACTTGGTTTCATTTTCATCTTTTTATAGATATGTGGATAGGAATATATAATAATAGCAAAATGAATAGTTTCCTAAAGCATGAGCATTTGCTTAAAAGGCTAAGGATAATATATAAATGAAAATTTGATTGACATCTAAGGAAAATAATAAGTCCACTAAAAGACAGCATTTCTCAAAATCAAGTAACTCAAGATCCATAACTCAGAAAATAAATAGTAACTGTTTCATGTACAACAACAAAAAACAAACAAGAAAAAAGAACTCATAGCTCTTTAACTTTGACAAACTCCTTTCTGAATCTGAAATGAAGCATGTAGATAACGCCACTTGACATACAAAGGCAGGCCGCACTGTTGCCTTTATTGCATAAACCAAAAGCAAATGGACTATGTGAGAATTGGATAAAGATTTTTTAAATGATATGAGTGATTTTAAGGGCTACTTCTTTTTTCCTTTTATTGGAAATAGATTCTTCTCTTGTACAATATATCTTGATTACAATTTCCCACCTTCTGCTCTTTCCAGTTCCGTCCCACCTCAACTCCCATCTGAATCCAACCCAGCTTGCTCTTTGTCTCATTAAAAAAGAACGGGCTTTACCAGGTTGTGGTGGTACAAGCCTTTAATCCCAGCATTTGCCAGGCAGAGGTAGTCAGTTCTCTGTGATCTGTGAGTTTAAGGCCAGTTTGATCTACAAAGTGAGTTCCAGGACAGTCAGAACTGTTAGACAAACAAATCCAGTCTCGGAAAACAAAACAACAACAAAAAAAAGGCTTCTAAGACATAACAACCAAACATGACAGAATTCATTATAATAAAATGAAGCAAAACTATCACACTGAAGTTGGACAGAGCAACACAACAGGAGGAAGAAAGTCCCAAGAACAGGCACAAGCGTCAGAGACCTACTCATTCTCGCATTCAGGAGTCCCATAAAAATACTAAGCAGAAAGTTAGAACATATGTCAAAGGACCTGGAACAGACTGTGTTGGTCTTGTGCTTAATGCTTCAGTCTCAGTGAGTCTATGTGAGCCTTCCTCAGCTGATTTGGATGGCCCTTTCTTTCTAATGCTCTCCATCTCATATGGCTCTTACACTCTTTCCTTCTCATCTTTTGTGGTGTTTCCTGAGTTCTAAATGGAGGGATTTGATAGAAAAATTCCATTTAGAACGGTGTGTTCCAAGGACACTCTCTCCACATAATGTCTGGCTGTGGGTCTTTGCATCTCTTCACACCTGCTGCAGGAGGAAGCCTCTCTGATGAAGACTAGATAAGGGACTGATCTTGAGTATAGCAGAATATCATTAGGCATCATTTTATTGAACTTTTTTTAGACCAGTAGAATTTGGTTTCACCTTAGGTCTCTGGACAATCTAGTTTCTGATTCTTGGTCACACAAGCAGTATCAGCTATGGGTTCCTTCTCACAGAGTATGCCTTACGTCAAATCAGACATTGGGTTACTTCTTCCACAAGTTCTGTGCCACCATTGCTCTAGCATATCTTGATGTGAGGAGAGAATAATGGTCAGAGGTTTTGTGGCTGGGCTGGTGTTTACATTTCTCCATTGGCAGCCTGCAGAGTATCTTCTTGCAACCTGCAACAAAGACATCAGAACATAACTGTGAAGACCCCCATATAGGGACCCTCTCAACTTCTTCATGTTCAATGAGTTGTGTGAGTGTTGTCCTTGTAATAGGACCCCTATATCAGGTTGTGGAGAGCAACCTGTTCTCTTAGCAACAGCCTGAGTTGATTGGGGATTTCCATAGGACCACCTTGGCCAACAACTCAACTGAATGTAGCCAAGAACTGAATGAAGACTCCTTTTGTGACGAGAAACAGCCAGTTGTGACTCCATATTCCCCATGATTTGGAGAACTTATTAGTTTAGCTTTCATATATTTTACGAAGTTTCCACTGCACTAGGTTTTTATGTTATCCCTCAAATGCCCCACAATTCCAGATGTCTCTCCCCATGCTCCTGCCTTCTCTTCTCCTCCTCACCACCTAATCCTCCCCACCCCCAATCCACCTCTAAAATCTATTCTATTTTTCCTTCCCAGGGAGATCAATGTGTCTCCTAGTCCCCTCTCCTATATATACTTCTCTGCGTCTACATGTTGCATCTTGATTATCATTTATTTAATGGCTAATATCTACATGTAAGTGAATATATACCACATTTATCATTTTGTACCATGTTTATCTTTTCAGGTTTGGCTTACCTCATTCAGGTTATTTTTTTCCAGTTCCATCTATTTGCTTACAAATTTCATGATGTCATTTTTTTTTTGAATAGCTAAGCAATTTCTTCTGTTGAAGGACATCTAGGTTGTTTCAATTTTCTGGCAATCATTAATAGGGCAGCAACGAACAAGTATCTTTTTGGTAAGAGGGGGCATCCTCTGGGTATATACCCAAGAGTGGTATAGCTGGGTCTGGTTGTAGATTGATTGATTCCCAATCTTTTTAGGATTAACTATGTTGATTTCTATAGAGACTGTACAAGTCTGTATACTCAGCAGCTGTGGAATACTGTCCCCTTCTTCCATATCTTTGCAAGCATAAGCTGTCACTTTAGTTGTTGATCTTAGCCATTCTAACAGGTATAAGATGGAATGCCAAACTCATTTTGATTTGCATTTCTCTGATAGCTAAGGATGTTGATCCTTTCTTTAAGTGTTTCTCATCCATCTGAATTTCCACTACTGATAATTCTCTGTTTACAACAGTACAGGAATTTTAACTGGATTATTTGGTTTGACATCTAGTTTCTTGAGTTTGTTATGTAATTTCGATATAAATCTTCTATCAGTTGTGGGGATGGCAAAATCTTTTAGCATTCTGTAGGTTTCTGGTTTCTCCAGATGACAGAGTCCTTTGTCTTACAGAAGCTTTTCAGTTTCATGAGGTCCCATTTATTAATTGTTGATCTCAGTGTCTGTGCTACTGATATTCTTTTCAGGAAGTTTTCTCTTGTATAATAAATTCAAGTCTATTCTCCACTTTCACTTTTGTGGGGTTCAGTGTATCTGGTTTTATGTTGAGATCTTTGATCCATTTGGACTTGAGTTTTATGCAGAATGTTGAATATGGATCTATTTGCATTCTTTCACACTCAAATATCCTTGCTCAATATTAGAACATCGCTTTCTTTCTTTTCATTTGTCATTTAGGTTTTGTCTCCTTTAGGAAAAATGCTTTTGGGAAGGAGAAAAATCATTATCCCTTGAAATAATTTAAAAAGTTAAAGTTAGCAGAACTAAATAGTATGTGATTGATTTCTCATTCATTCATTCATATTATAAATTTGGCAACTAAGTATCTAATGTTGTCGTTCCACAATAGTTTGACCCTATTGATATTAAGGGATTCCAGTAACATAATTATGATTAATATTAAAATTTCTTAAATAATTTGCTAGCATAAGCAGGAATATTGTCTATGTTTAACTATAATAAGAATACTAGAAATAAAATGTATATAGATCTATTTAATAAAGTTTAGTTTCAGATATGATATAGTGGTATTTTGCCAGAGATTCCAGGGCCCCATGCCATTCCTGGGTCTGTGCTCTGTAGCTAACTAGTTCCTGAGTTGCCTTGTGTGTTTTAGATATTAAACCAATGTTCATTCACTGCTAATTATGCATTAGGAATTTGGAGAACTGTATAAAATTTGTCTTTATGCTGTACAAAGCAATGCCTTTAAGAGGACAGGTGACAATGAGACTTTGAAAGTATTTCTTGCCAGAGTCTGATTTTTTATTAGAAAAAGGGAAAGCATAAAACTAAAACTCAAAGGAAATTCTTTTAATTAACAATGGTCATTAACTTTTAAAGACTTAAACTTAAGGTTTTTAACTTAAAATTTAGCACAATCTAAATTATGAGATTAAGAAGACTTTTTTTTTCTAGGTAAAGGATATTTAAAAGTATCTAAGAAATGACCATGGAAAAGCCTGAACTAGAACATTGGATTTATTCCATGAAATCATGAATGTACTCAATCAACTGATACTGCAAATGGAAAGGAAATGTGAACAATCTCAAAGCAGGACAGTTTATGGAGCAAGAACTTGTTACAGGGTTTTAGTTTTTACTACATTCTGCAGACAATATATTGTAACAGATCCTCAATTTTTGCAAAAAAAATAAATTTAGATGATAACTTCCAAAGAATCTAACTTTTACTGATTGAAATTTGGTTGAACACTTTTTGAACTCAAAGAAATTTGAGAAACATGTAATTAGATTTTTATTTTTGACCATCATATCCAGCAGAAATAGTTTAAAAATTTTATTGATTACAATTTACTTCCATTCCCCTTTTAAAATCCATCTCAAGTCTGTTTATGTTGTTTTTTAAATTTTATTCTATGTTATAAAAAAACAAGTTTTAAAAATTAAGTCTTAGTAATCACAAATAAAAGGAATCTTCGTGGTATTTTGTCTCTCAGTGCCTAAACAGGCCTAAAATGAGGGGGAAATGACGTCACGTTTTGATGTAAAAGACAAGATAAAATTTCTTGTTTTACTAATACTGATTTTCAACTGGTAAGTTACAGTTAAAATAGAGCAGGAAGTATAACCAAAATGGATGACAAGCCTTTTGATTAAACATGTTAAATGCCATATTTACCATATATCTGAGGGGTTTGAGGACCTGATTAATTATACCTAATTTTTTAACAAACTTTACTTTTTAGTTACTTGCTTTGTTCTTAACCTACATATACAGGAGTCTAAATAAAGCCTGTTCTCATAAATCAGTTACATTTATGTTTAGCATAACTACAAACTTAGTTCTGAGCACATTAAAGAATTTGATCATTTAAAAGATAACTGACCATTAACTTGTATGGCTTAATTGTCTTTTAACAGTTTACTGCAAGTTAATAGCTTTTATAAGATTGGATTTTGCAGTTTTGTCCCTCTTAAGTTTGAGCCTTGTAAATTTGAGTTGATGATCCCTTAACATCAAAATAAAACTTTAGACAAAGAGGTTAGATATGTGTTTTATAATCAGTTTTTGTTAGTCTGAGTATACCTTTATAACCATGGGAATTTATTATTGTACAGAACTCTATCCTAATCCAAAATGCATTGAAGACTTGCCACCGTCTCCTAGTCTATAAAGAAGATCTAAGATCTAAAGTAAGCAAGGTTTCATTAGGACTAAGAAATTTTATAGATGCTACCTTTCACCAATAACAACCACAGCTATTTCTGGATTTCCTTCTAGGTAGGTTTTCTTGTTGATGTTTTCTGGAGATAGAGGTGCCAACAGTTCAGTATCCCTGTTGTGTTTCAATAAGACTGGATTTACTTATGTACCTACTATTTATTTTTAGAGCAAGGAAATTCAGCTGAAGGAGCACACTAGACCTTTTTTTTTTCCATTTCTGTCTTTTTTCCCCATTATTTCCAAACTATTCATGTTCCATCCCTTCCCATCTTCTGTTACTATACTTCATCCTTGAGGGCCTTATTCCAAATGTTTTCTTCCATGATACACTTTGTACATTTACAATCCTTCTGCAACATTCGTTTTCTTTCAAATTATGTCACTCTCCGTTCTCAGCGTATCTTTATCCTTCATGTGTTCATTTTTATATGAGCTCAGTTAGTGTTGATCCCCAGCCATCCTTAAGTACACCCAATTGTGATGAGGATGTGTAAAATGGGTTCCACAGTGACCCATTCTAGCTGCAAGTCTGATTTCTTTAGTAGTCCACTCAATAAAATGTCATCGGAGAATAAGCAGCAGTGTCCACAAAAATATTTAACCACTTGGAAACAGCTAATAGAAGCAAGTTTAGGCAGTTGAGCTGTACAGTCAAGGATGAGTACAATCTTTTCATTGTGTGTGTTAAGCATGTGAAATTGTACATAAAACATAAGTTCCTTTTCCTTTTTAAGAATCATTTATGAAAGCATTCAAAGCAATATCTCTACAGGATTTATAGATGTAATTTGAGGCAATAGCCATGGCTTATTTTTAAATCTTAAATGGGGAATATTTTAGATAATGATTTATTAATCCCAAGTAAGATAACATATTAATGCAACCTGCTAATTGTTATCAATATGGAACAAGTATTATTTAATACATTTATTTAATGGTACAATAATTTTTGTAGGCTTCAATCAGTAAATTGTTTAGAAATATCTTAATTGTAATTGTCCCTGTAGTAGAAGTTGGGCCCATTTAAATTTTTTTTTATGTTTAGGTACAATTGATATAAAGTATTTCCCACTATGAGGAAAAAAAAAACATTGAAACAAAAATCAAGCAAACATATTAACCTTGGGAAAGCTAGTTTTGCTCATGCTGCAGCAATGGAAGTCCACCCTTCATTCTTTGGAATTCACATGTTCCTACTTTATCCTGACTTGGCAGGACATAGGCAGAAAGGACTGACAATATGTATCCCCTTGATCTCCTCAAGTTGTTGTTTTTTTTTTTTTAAATTTTGTTTTGTTTTTGTTGTGTTGTAGTTAAAACTTCAAGTACTATATTAAATATGTATGGAGAAAGTGAACAACCAACCTTGTCTTGTTTCTGATTTTAATGGAATTGATTTTGGTTTCTTTCCATTTGATTTGATGTTGGCTACAGGCTTTCTGTAAATTGCCTTTTTTGTGTGTGTGTTTAGGTATGCCCCCTTGTATCCCTTATCTCTCCAAGATTTTTATCATGAAGGGGCATTCGATTTTGTCAAAGATCTTTTCTGCATCTAATGACATAATCATATGGATTTTCTTTTTTTCTCAGTTTGTTTACATGATATAGTAAATTCCCTGATTTTCTTGAGATTGAACCACCCTGCATCTCAGGAATGAAGTCTACTGGATCATGATGGATAGATAGTCTTTTTGATATGTTCTTAGATTCAGTTTGCCAGTATTTTATTGAGCATTTTTGCATCTACATTCATAAGGGAGGTAGCTCTGTAATTCTCTTTCTTCATTGCATATTTATGTGATTTGGATATCAGGGTAACTGTGGCCTCATAAAATGAATTAGGCAAAGCTCCTTCTATTTCTATTATGTAGAATAATTTGAAGAGTATTGGTGTTAACTCTTCTTTGAAAAGTTGGTAGAATTATTCACTAATTTGTCTCTAGGCCTTTTTGAGTTGGGAGATATTTAATTACTGGTTCAATTTCAATAGGGGTTATAGATCTATTTAAATTGTTTATCTGATATTTATTTAACTTTGGTATGTGGTATCTATTGTGGAAATTATCCATTTTCTGTATATTTTCCAATTTTGTGAAGTACAGGTTTATAAATCATGCCCTAATGATTCTCTGGATTTCCTAGGTGTCTGTTGTTATGTCCCCCTTTTATTTCTGATTTTGTTAATTTTGGATATACTTTCTCTGCCTTTTAGTTAGTTTGGAAAAGCATTTATCTATCATGTTGATTTTCTCAAAGAATCACTTCTATGTTTCACTGATTTTTTGTGTTGTTCTATTTCTTTATATTTTACTGATTTCAGCTCTGAGTTTGATTATTTCTTGTCATCTGCTCCTCTAGCATGTGATTACGTCTTTTTGTTCTAGAGCTTTCAGGTGTGTCATTAAGTTGCTAGAGGTAGATCTCTCCAGTTGCTTTTTTTTTAATGTAGGTACTTAATGCTATGAACTTGCCTCTTGGAACTACTTTCATTGTATCCCATAGGTTTGGGTATGTCGTGGATTCATTTTCATTAAATTCTAGAAAGCCTTTGATTTCTTTCTTTATTTGTCTTGACAGAATTTTTATACTGTAGAAAGTTGTTCAGTTTCGAGGAGTTTGTAAGTTTTTTGTTGCTTTTGTTGTTATTGATATCCACCTTAAGTCATTGTGGTCTGATAGAATTCAGGGAGTTATTTCAATGTTATTGTATCTGTTGAGATTTGCTTTGTTTTGAGTATATGGTCATTTTTGGAGAAAGTTCCATGAGGAGCTGAGAAAAAGGTATATTCTTAATTGTTTGAGTGAAATTTTCTGTATAATCTGCTTGGTCCATTTTATAACATCTGTTAGTTCTAACATTACTCTGTTTAGTTTTTTTCTGGATGACCTGTCCATTGGTGAGAGTGAGGTGTTGAAGAGTCCCACTATCAGTGTGTGAATGTCAATACACGAATTATGCTGTTATAGTGTTTCTTTTATAAAAGTGGGTACCCTTTTGTATGGGGCATAGAGGGTAAGAATTAAAATGTCATTGTGGTGTATTTTTCTTTTGGTGAGTATGTAGTATCCTTTCCTAACTCTTGATTAGCTTGGTTTGAATTTTATTTTGTTAGATATTAAAATGGCTATAGCAGCTTCTTATTAGGTCTGTTTGCTTGGGATATATTTTTTCCAATCTCTTGTCTTGAGGTAATGCCTATCCTTGATGTTGAGGTGTGTTTCTTGGATGCAGCAGAAGGATAGATCCTGTTTTCATATTCATTCTGTTTGTCTGTGTCTTTTTTTATTGGGGGAATTGACACCATTGAAATTGAGAGATAACAATGGCCAATGCTTGTTGATTCCTGTTATTTTGTTGTTATTGTTGTTGTTTGTGTCATCGTTGTTGTTATTGGTGAAGTTGAGGGTTGTGGTGGTGGTGGTGGTGGTGGTGTGTGTGTGTGTGTGTGTGTGTGTGTGTGTGTGTGTGTGTGCTTCTTTTCATGTGATATTGCTGTGGATTTCCTGTATTTTCATGGGTGCAGTTAACCTTCTTAGGTTGGAACTGTCCTAGCACCTTCTTTAGTAATGTATTTGTAAATAGATATTGTTGTTTAAATTTGGCTTTATCATAGAACATATTATTTTCTTCATTTATAGTGATTGAAATTTTTTGGGGGATATAGTAGTCTGGGCTGACATCTGTGGTTTCAGTTTCTGCAGCATACCTCCCCAGACCCTTCTGGCTTTTAGAATCCAGAAGTCAGATGTCATTCTAGTAGGTCTGCCTTTATATGATACTATGTTACGTGATCATCTCTCCTCTCAGCTTTTTTTTTCTCATTTGTTTGTTTTGGGAGGTATTTTGTTTGTTTTGTTTTGTTTTGTGTTTTCGTGATAGGGTTTCTCTTGTAGCCCTGACTCTTCTAGAACTCACTTTGTCAACCAGGATGGTTTTGAACTCTGACAACAGACTGCTTCTTCCTCCTAACTGCTGGGATTAAAAGCATGTGCCACCACCTTCCTACTCCCTTGCAGCTTTTAATATTCATTCTTTGTTCTGTAATGTCTAGAGTTTTCATTATTATGAGGTGAGGGCACTTTCTGTTCTGCTTGTATCTATCCGGTATTCTCTATACTTCTTGCTCCTTTTAGGCATCTACTTCTTTAGTTTGGGAAATTTTCTTCTTTGATTTTGTTGAAAATATTTTCTGAACCTTTGAATTGGGTTCCTTCTCCTTCCTTTATTTATATTTCTTCCTCTCCTTTCTCTATTTCTATCTTACATTTATGTTGCCTTACATTTACTGGGTATTTAACGTAAAGACGTTTTTTAGATTTGACATTTTCTTTGACTGTTGTCTCCATTTCTTCTTCCATTTGTAAGTTTTTAATTTCCAGAATTTCCTCATTTTTTCTGTTTTCTTTATTGATTCTATTTCCAATATCCAGTTTTAAAGTTTTCTTCATTTTGTTATACTGTGTTGTCCTGAATTTCTTTATGGGATTTATTTGTTTCCTGTTTAAAGGCTTCTATCATATTCATAAAGGTGGTTTTAAGGTCTTTTCCCTGTGCTTCAACTGTTGGAATATTCAGGTCTACCATTAGGATAGATGAGCTCTAGTCAGAACACATTGCCCTGATAGTTATTGTTTGTGCTTTTATACTGGCATCAGGGTTGGGATGATTATTGGTATAGGTGCAGATTTCTGATTTTGTCCATTGGGTAGGCGTTTTGTTGCTTTGCTTCTGTGTCATCTCTGGATTTTTTCAGAGAGTGTACTGGCTGTGTGTTGCCCATTTCCCTGTTCTGTTCAGCTGGTGTGTCCAAGAGAATGCCTGCTGGTGTTGGAGGTTGGGTAACTGATGTAAGTTGAGTGGAGGAAGGTTAGAGGAGAAAGTGTCTGTGATCCATTGAGGATGGAATGAGAGAGCAAAGGGAAACAACAGGTTTCCTGTTACAGAGCTGCAGATGAGACTGGTGTTGTTGGATCTCAGGGCCAGTAGGAGAGGTGTGGATCTGCCTTCAGCCTGTGTGTTGCCTGGGGAGGAATGATCCTTTTGTTAGTAGGGAGTGCCTCTAGAGTTGGGGTCTGGGATAAAGCAACCGTAGATCAAGGGAGGTCAGGAGGAGAAGATCTATGGAGTCCACCTGAGATGTGAGCAGAGGTGATGAAAGGCTACAGTTGGCATTCTGTTGCAGTGCTAAGAATGCCACTGGGGAGTTGAGTCTGGGGTAGGAGAGAGAGAAGGTCTGTGGGCAGCATACCTTGCTTTCTGGCAGTCAAGGCATATGGTTTGGCAGGGTATGTCTGTAGGAGATGGAGGCTGGGATACAACAATGAATGAGGGGAGGGATTTCAGGAGGGGATGGCCTGTGGGATGTTTAAAAGAAGTTGGTGTTTTAAACAAGTATTCTGTAGAGGTGACTTTGGAATGATGATAAAATGATGACAGTAAAGGCATGCAGGTGAGTATATGATATAATTATAGGAGAGCTCTAATACAATGACTTCTCTAGAACTTTCTCTTGCCATTTAGTTGTCACATTTTTAATTATAACAGGAATATTTTATGAGAAATGTTTCTACCGGGTTTCCCCAGTTTTAAAAAGGTGTCTTTAAAATTCTGTCTCAGAGGACAATTAGGAATACATTATACACATTAAAAATATTTTAAGATCTAGTGTGGTTTTTCCATCCTGCGTTTGACCAAAATTGTTACTAGTAAGCCAGACATAAAGGTGTTTGCCTTTAGCTGTAGCCTTCAGAAGGCAGATGCAGAAGGATCTCTGTGAGTTCAGGGTTAGCCTGGTTGACATTATGAGTTCCAGGACAGCCAGGTCTATATATAGAGAGACCCTGACTCAAAAACCATACTAAAAATATTTATAAGTAATGGTTTATTTATAAGTTTTGCTGGTGGTATGTTAATTGATTACTTTTCAATTCAATTATTTCTCAGGTGACAGTGAAAACATGTTTGATCATTTGCAATATGCTTTCCTACTGAACACATTGGTGTAATAATATCTGTGAAATAAATGACATTGTGTAAAACATTAGAGCAGATATTTAAAGCAAATTGACAGAATGACAGCAGAGTTACTCATAGTTCAGACCTCCACAATATAGAATGCAATGAGCCAAAATACTATTATTTTTCATTTTAGAATTTTAATGGTTTGTTTGTACAGTTCTTAAAATATCATGCATAAAACATTTTGCTAAAACAATAGTGAGCTATATATCCATAATGTCATTAGGAGTCAATATTCTAATAACTATAGGAAACAATGGAAATATTTTTCTCATACTCTTTCGGAAATTGGTAACAGAAAAAAATGCAGCATGAAGAATTTCATCTTTGGGAGGCATTCTGGATGGACCTGTAGATAAAATAGCTTGATTGTCTGTGCTGCTAGGAATTTCTATAAATGCGACTGCAGTGACTAAGGTGTTTGAGGCCATCACATCATCAATGATACTGTGATTCTGTTTTACTCATCCTCCCTGTCATCCAAGAAGAAATAATAATGCATTCCTCTGACAGTGAATTAACTCCTAACTAAATGTGAAGTAAGGCAAGAAAGAGGGAAGAATAATGGTTGTGTAAAATCTGGTGTGGAACTAATCATCATATCAGAGACTTGGAGCATGACTGTATTATATATATTGAACTTTTCCCTAGTGTAGTATATGATTTTTTATTTATAGTTAATAATATAGAGATAAATCTTCTTTCTAATATGATTCAAAGTGTAAGAACTGAATGAGAAAGATACCACAATGCATACTGAATAGTGTGCATGTATTCCTTGATAAAGTAAGACTAAATTTATCTCTTGAAATGAATGACAACTGAATGAAAATCTGTTATATCAAGTAATACCATTCACTCTTACTACAATTCAGAAAAATTCTGTTGAAATACTTAGCGTGGTGAGTTTGTTAGGAAAATAACATTAGTTTCAGTAGGGAACTCATCTGAAATTTCTAAATGAAAATAGCAAGATGCTACAAATGATTGGCAGAAGGACCAGTTCTACATATAGAATAGTCTCCTGCAGTCAACTACAGTATTAAGAAAAATTCTTTTTATGGTCAGAACACAAAATTCTCTTCTGTTCATTTTTTTTAGTAAGGGAAAGGGCAGCAGTATGTATATTTCACATAACTAATACCTTCTTGCACGCAGAAAGTGTTTCTCAGAAACTGCCCTTGTTGCCCCATCTCAAGCCTTAGAAATTTGATAGCTTTGGGACAGGATTACGTGTTTTCAAAATTTAGAGGTATAATTTTATTAATTCCAGAGGACAAAAAAAACTAGCTTATAGAAACTAAAGCAAAACTAAATATTTGCAATGTCATCTAACTGCATGCTTTGTTGTAAATGGGAAACCCTAAACTTATCATGATTAGAGAAATCTAGAGTAAACTAATGTTCTGCAAAGTACACTTGTTGTTACCAAATTGTTTCCCAAATGCATTTCTCAAAACACTTGTTAATTCATATGATCCTTTTAAAGGAGCATATAATAAATATTTATATCTGAAGAATAAAGTAAAAATATTATTCATTTTGAAACTGAGTATGTGTGTTTTTGTATGTGAGCTCAGGCATGCAAGTGTGGAAATCTGAAGAAAATCTCATGTGTTAGTCCCAATTATCTACCCTGTTTAAGACAGGGTCACCTTTTCAGCTCTTCCTATGCCAGAGGAGCTTCAAGGGATTCTCTGCTCTCTGCTTTCTGTGTTGCCATAGAAGAGCCAGGATTACAGGTGTGCTACTACATTCAACCTTGTCTGGGTTCTGAGAAACCCAACTGAGGTCCTCCTGCCTGCATGCCAAGTGTTTCACTTACTGCATCATCTTCCCAGCTTGAATAATTTTCTTTTGACAGATGACAGACGCACACTCTTAGCTGAAAAAGAAGTTTGTGTTTAAGTCAGGATTAATGTGTAATTTATGATTGATTTAAAATATAAACGTTAAGCTTCCTCTCATCCTCAAACAGAATGAACAGATTTTGGAGGATTTTCTATTAATCAAATAAGGTAGAAGCCTTGGTTTTCCAGGAAAGAAAATATTTAGAGAAATTCACCCACGCTTTCACTAAAATATAATTAAACGGTCAATAAAGAAATAAAAGTGTACCACTTCTGAAATGGTAAGGTTTTTCCTTCCCTGATCGTCAAGAAATTAGTTTTTAGATAGCATCTGTTTTACATGGGGAGACATAAAAAACTATTAAATTTCATGTAAATTCTTAAGGAATTAAAATTATAGGACTGAAGAAGTATAAGCAAGTATATTGTAATTGATACTTTATTTGTCTAATAACAAATTTGGTTGTCCTAGTGACAAATATTTATGGATGATCTTTCTAAAATATGAGTTATAATTCTTTCTTTAAAATTATTTGGAGAAAAAAAGAATTCCCTTAGTTTTTAAGCAATATATGGATATACTTATTTTACTGAATTGACATCCTGATCTGTATTTATCCGATTTGGTACAACATTGATATTTATTGAGATTTTCACCAGACATTGGAATAAATGTAAATCCATTTATTAAATATGATGTGATTTGAATGAGTTGACTAGTGCCCATTCCTATTTTTTAATCTTAATAAATGCCTCCCTATGACTCAGAGTGTGGCATAAAGAAATTACTTTGAAGCACCAAATACACATTCAAACTTTTTGATTTTGTAGGAATATAAAACACATATTCTAAGCAGTGATTCTCAACTCTCCTAATGCTTCAAAACTTTACTACAGTTCCTCATGCTGTGGTGACCCCTAACCATAAAATTATTTTCATTGCTATGTTGTAAATTTGCTATTGTGATGAATCATAATGTAAATATCTGCTATGTGACGCAGAAAGGTGTTGCTAGCTACAGGTTGAGAACCTCTCTTCTACAGTACTAAAACCTTTCAATAAGAAGAAATAATGTGTATCTGCAGAAAAGAACATATTTATAAAATTAGATTAAAGCAAGTTTACAAATACTTATTTGACAAATCAAAGTACTACAATAAAAATTGTTTAAATGGACTTAAATTAAAAGAGCGCTTGTCCATTAAAAGTTACGAACATACCAATAGAAATTTTAATTTTGTAGTCAAAAGGAAAACAATGTGAAACTTCTGTGAGATGATAGATTTATGAAAACACAAGTTGGTTCCAAAACTTTGTCCAAACTTGGAAATTTCACAACACAATATTAGTAATTAATATAATTTATTTTATATCCACTAAGGCAATAATGTATAAACCAATTTCAAATGAATTGTATTACCCCTTCACTAATGGAAGAATGGTTTTATCAGATATATATCAAAATATTATGAGAGATTAGCCTAAGACAGGAACTTAAATGTGGTTTTGTAAGACAAAATTTTATAGCTATCTAGTATTCATCTAACCTGTTCTAGCCTCCTAAATTTTGAATAAACATTTTATAATTTTAATGTAATTTTGTTACTTTGATATGCTGTCTTTTTCAAGCATGTGATGTGTTAGCAATTTGAAGCTTGGATATTTTAATTTAGCTTCAAATTATCTAATCCAAAAGGGAAAGTAAACTATTGCAAAATATAGTACAAATTAATGATAGTAAATACATATCTAATTAACTCTCAGTCATATTCCTAATGTCATATTTATAAGGTGGACAAGGATATGGAAGATGCATTTACAGATCCACAAATGCAAAAAATAGAAATAGTTTCTATTTACTTTTTATGAAGTAATGTGCAGTTTATCGAAGTAGTATGAGATATTTTAGGCATTTATTTTATTATTAATTTTGAAAATTTGGTACTTAAACTCTGCATATGTATTTATCCCATATCTACTATTGCACTCTCACCCTTCTAATTATTCCCATGTCTCCCATTCTCTTTCAAATTCATAACCCCAAAGCGGTGCAATATCCAACGTATTCCTAATACCTATCCTTATAAACTTTTTTAAATGAATAACATCTCATTAAAATTTAAATGTTTTTAGATATATTAAAAGTTTTGTTACAATTATTAAACAGGTCTGTTACTAATCAATGACAGGAAATTGGTTACCTCTGTTAATAAATTATCATTATTTAACCAAAAGGAAAAGTAGTAAATTAAGATGAGAACTTGAATAGAATTTGAAAAAGCCATTAATATTTTATGGATTTATTGGTTTCCCTCACTAGAGAGAAAACTGCAGTATCTGATTTTTTGCTTGTTACTGCTGACATTTGTTCTGAAATGTCAAGATTTTGTTGGAACTTTGGCACTTAGGCAGTGACTTCAAAATCCTTACTGTTCTTCTCCAAGCATACTGTTCTATTTAATGGAACAGGGGTAGAGCTGTGTATTTTTTCTTCAGTTAAAGCTCATACTCCCTTATAATCTTGAAATTGTCTTTGTTTGACTTTATGAGAACCTATCTAATTTGAGTATTAAGTTGTTTTAACTTCATAGTGAATTACTATACTTCACTTTCTATGTAGCATGTGTCTATGGAATTCTTACATTTTATAAGTTATTAAAAATAATTTATGCCTTCTTGATAAATAACTCTAAGCTCAACCAAAAATGTCTAACTGTAAGTAACCTTCCACTTTTTAGTTTGGTCCATTTAAAGCTTTTAATTAATGTCTGTGATGTAGGCTTGAAATGCACACATCAAAATGCATTTAAGTATTATTTCTGAATAAGAGGTGGCTCCTCTCTGGATTTTCAATATTTTTAGTTTTAGTTGGATTTTATTTTTGTCATGTCCTCATTTCAGACTGACTCATAATCCAGAATTATCCCAGTAAATCATATCAAGGAAGCTATTATTGGCTGAAATGAATCAGTAAGAAATGCTGCATTGCTCATGTCTAAATGTAAATAGGCAAGGAGTTTCTTCTACATTTTCTGTAAAAATATAAATAACCCATCTTATGTTATTTTCCTTATGAGGAATATTTACACACACTTAAGGAAAGTAAATGCTTTTCAATATGATGATTTTAAGTAGACTGTGTATGTTGTTTTACTTAGTCATACTGCAACTTGATATGCCAAGCTTTGTTGACAACCATGGAAGGCTTGCACCTTTCTGAACAGAAACAGAGAAAGAATGGATTGAGGCGGGAAAAGAGGGAAAGAAGGGGGAGGGAATAGGAGGAGAAAAGGGAGGGGAAACTGTGGTCAGGATTTAATTATAAGGTACATTAATAAAAATGTACCTTATAATTAAATGTACCTTATAATAAAATGACTGGTCTTATTAAATTGAAACAATAATAATTTATTCCTTAAGTAATGTATTACCTTTACAGAAAGAAACTATAACATATTTTAAACTACATGAAGTACAGACATATTTCAAGGATTATAGTGAATATTTCATTTCATTTTCTATACAAAAGAATCTCAAAAGGGGAGAGGTGAAATGGTTCAACAAGATATAATGGGCGTTCAATCCTAGGACCTACATGGGAGAAGACAACTGACTCCCACAGGTTGACCTCTGACCATATGTGCTGTGGCACAAGCACACACACAACACACATTCCCCATACAACAAATGAATAAATGTAACAAAAATAATTTCCCCAAAGCAGAATATAAATCTATTCAATAGGAAAATATTGAATGAGTAGATATTTGCTCAAAAATTCCAACAATAAAGAAATGAAACACATAAGTGAATAGGGAATTTTACTACCATACACACACACACACATTCACTCACACACACACACACACACATACACACACACACACAAGGTTTCATAAGGGAAGAATTTTATGTGTTTCTACAATGATTAGGATTTGGACACAGAATGATTTTCCAGGACTATTTTCTTTTCTTTAGTTTTCATGTTTGTAAATGTACAACATAAAATATTATTGGCCTTAAATCCTGGACTTATTACAAACACAGAAATTTAATTAGATATGGTGTAAATCAAATAGTTCTCCCTACCTTCCTATAAGTATTACTATATTCACTAGCACATTTTCAAGGGGAATTTGCTATTTAGTGTGAATGGAGTAGTTTAAGCTTTTGATTAAATAGCATATAAAATTTTAAAATTGGGATAAATTTTCTAATTTCATATTGTGACAGAGAAGCTTGTTTTTTTTATTTCATTTTTTATGAAATATAAATGCTAGGCATTAAGCTACCTGTGCTTTGTTCTCCTCTTTGTTGTTCTTTTCTATTTTTGAGATTATAGTGTAATTATAATATTTCTACATTCCTGTCCCTCTCTTCAATCTCCCACATATCTGTCCTCACTCTCCTTCAAACTGATAGCTTCTTTTTCACTATTTGTTGTTGTTGTTGTTTTGTGTATGTGTTTGTGTGTGTGTGTGTGTGTGTGTATCCCATTTAGTATGTATAATGTTCCTTGTATGTATATATTCAGAGCTGTATTTTGGCACTGGTTAGTCAGTTGATTTGCTTTTCCCTGGGTAAGGCCACCCCTCCCACTCTTGGCTTTCCTCAGTTACTTAACGTTCTTTGTGACGGGTTAAGGCTTAAGTGGACTTTGTTCTTAATCATAAATAACAGAATTGTTTGTTGTTTTGGAGCGCACCTTTAATCCCTGCACTCTGGATGCAGAGAAAGGTGGATCTTTGTGACTTTGATGTCAGTGTGATCTACAAAGCCAGTTCCAGGACAGCCAAAGCTCACAGAGAAACCCTCTCTCTCTCTCTCTCTCTCTCTCTCTCTCTCTCTCTCTCTCTCTCTCTCTCTCTCTCTCACACACACACACACACACACACACACACACACACACACACGCTCCCTCTCTCACAAAACAGAAAATTAAATAATCATATAATTAATAAATTAAGAGAATCAACTAGATACAAAAATATTTTGGTGTCTGTAATCATCTCTGAGAGATCAGGAGAATTTGGTGGCAAAAAGCCAAAAACAACATAGAGGGCATAACATATTCCCACCAAGGAAGAAACATCTCTTTTTGTCTAAAACATCTCTCCTGTCACTGCTGTTTTGTTGACTTTAACAATGCTCAGGACAGGACAGGACAACAGAATGTTTACTACAACAACCCCATGAGACACAAATGTGTTGTTCTGTGTGAGATTATCCTAAGTGCTCTGTGACTCAGGCTACTCAGTGCTACATCTTACTATCTATTCAAGATCCATCAAACAAACTTTCAGAACTTTCTACTTTGCAAAAGTGAAATTCAAAACTTAAAAAATATACATGTATGAAATCATCAAAGATCAAAAGTTCAAATTCAATAAACGTTATTAGATAGCAAAACACTAAGTACCTAGCAACTGTAATATATGAGTACATAAAAATGCATGGTCACAAATGGCAGTTATCTATTATATTTAATTAACCCATATTGTATATTTATCCAAATAGTTCTAACATTATTCCATAGAGTAAGAAAGTAAAAACCTTCCTAAACATTGAAATCAGAGAATTTACAGAATTGCTGTTAGATTGCTGTTAGTCAAAGAAAATAATGTTGCAGGTTTTTTTTTTTTTTTTGCTTTTTCACATATAGTACAATTGGCTTATGAATAAAATCCACAATTTTATTCAATCTTTGTATATCTTTCACATGTTGTAAAATATGATAGATTTTGCAAACTTCTAAGAATCATTCAAACAATTCCAAAAACTCAGAAAATTACCAATGTTGTATATATATTATAATTGCAGCTTCTCTCCTCATTAACTGAGAATTTTCACTTGTGTCCACTCTGTTTAAAAAAAAAAATAGTTCTTTCTGCCAGGCAGTTCCTTACATTTGTGCCCATACTTGTTCTCATAAAAAATCATGTGTAATTTCCGAAGAAAGAAAGTGTACCAACTAGTATATGATAACACAGATTGGGTTTGTTTCTACATTTTCATTTAACCTTTTAGGAATAACGGAAGTGATAGTTTGAGTGAATGACTATCACTAAAGAAGACACAGAGATGCAATATATCCAGTTTCATTCACTGGCATGCTATTTCAATATTTAACATATTTCCATTCATTTTCTGACTTGCTGTCAATTCTCTTCTTTGTCAGTATAGTGCCTAAGAAATTAGCCTCATTGAAATGCATTATTTTCAAACAATAAAGGGAAAAAGCATCTATATGTAGCACAATTAAATGAAAACTCAGCGTCAGAAATTGGGGTTCAACCTCAAGATCTGAAAAGCAAAGCAGCCATCCACTAGCTCTTATTTTGACCTCAGGCTGAAATGGAGATCCTCCAGGAATCTCAGAATGAGACTGTGTGTCTGAGAGCTGTCTCCTCCCATTTTATTATCCTCTCTAGCACTGGGGATAAAGGTGTGTACCACTGTCATTAAAGGCATACACTGCCCAGTTTCTACGGCAATTAGTGTAACTACTGGGATTAAAGGTGTATGTGTCATCATGGCTACTGAGATTAAAGGTGTGTGTCATTGTGGATACTGGAATTAAAGGTATGTGTTACCATAATCTGGTCTCTAAGACTAACCGGTGGGACTGTTTTACTCCCAGATCTTAAGGTAATCTTTATTTATTAAAATATAATTGAAATGCCACTACATCTATACTTAACCATCTTCCAAGAAAAAAACTATACCATAATAATATAAGCAACTTTTTCTTATGGAAAACAGTTTTTTTCATATGGAAAACGTTTTTTCATCCAGTAAGTCATAAACAGAATAATATTCTACATATTTAAAAATAAGAATACACAAATTATGCACATTTGTTTACTGTGAAAGTATCAACCAAAATATTGAGTAGCCTGATATTACATGATTCATACGAAAAAGTTATTAAACTCACATGAACCACTTGATAAGTTGTTTCAACAGATTTCTCACATTCCTTACAGAGAGTATGGCTTTCCAGTTTACTTCAATTTTGTAGCAAGTTATAAAGTGAAGTTTCAATTTGATTCTGTAAGATTATGTTAAAATACTCTTGATCTGATATATCTTTCATTCCATATTGTCTCTACAACATTTGGGAAGTTCAGTTGTATTCTATAAATAGCATGAATACCTAATACCTTCTTGTCATTGAAAGATTACTACTGGTTAATAATACTAATCAAATCAACTATCTCTGTGGTGTAAAATAGCACAACTGATCATGTCAAGAAAAAAAAAAGCCAAAGGTTAGAAAATAGGATCTTGTTAAAACAAGTAACTGAATATGAATGTCTAAGCTCACAGTTGCTTAAAGTAATTAACTAAAGGTCTTGAAAAATATTTATTTTTTTCCTCTGTTATTTTTTATTTTGTTTTGGCCAAACAAAACTGACTCTGATTGCATGATTCAGAACAAACTACAATTTGTATCCAAGTACTTATTTCCAAGTTTATAATGGTCATATTGCTTAGCGAGTGCTTGAAAATTATACTCAAAGCTACAAATTTTTATTTTACTGAACTTCTCATTTATTAAGAAGAGCTGTCTTATTTAATTAAAAACTCAGCAGACCTCATTCTGGGATATAGCTTAGTGGAAAAACTCTTGCATATCATACCCATGGTCTTTGGGTTTATTACAAAAAACAACACACACAAAATTAAAACATCCATACTTTGTGTTAGCTGATATATGTTGACTTAAAAAGCAGAATTTTAAAATATTTTCTAATTAAAATAATTTATCTATCATCTTGGAATATTTCTTCTACTGAAATGTGAATTTATGAATTTGAGTGAAGTTAACAGAAGTTAGATAATTATAAAAAGTTTTCTTAAGTACTAAAAGAGATAAATGAAGACATTTGTCTTTTGTATTTTCTTATGAAATATTCAGATTGCTTAAATATTTCTCTGTTGCCTGCTACAGCTGGATAATTCTGTTTGCACTTAAGAGTGCTTCTCAAATATTAACATGGAGTCAAGTAATCTTGAATTTTTCTTCCATTGTAAATTCTGATTTTGTAGAATGGGTGTGTGCCTGGAATTTTACCTCTTTAACAAGCATGATGTGCTGGTATTGAATGAGTGCTTAGGGCATAGATAAATAAAATGTTCTCAGCAGTGTTAAACCCTAATTTAAACTAGATATTATTTGGTTCTTTGGTTGACCCATATTTAATTCAGGAGATTGTTTAAATATCAACTGGTAAGTATCATAAATATGAGGATAAGGTTTCATAGATACAAGAAGATAAGGTTTAGACTTGAGTACAGTAAGGTTTTAAAATCTTGGTAGTAACTTTGGGTAGATTAATGACTGAAATCCAGTTTTATACCTTCATAAATCAAGTGATAGTATTTACAGAGTGGGAGTGGTATTTGCTGATTTATGAAACTATAAGAAGCATCTAAAACCCATTCAGGCAATATTACTTATTTATTTTACATCCTGACCACAGTTTCTCCTCCCTCTTCTCCTCCCATTCCCTCTACTCTCCTATTCCATGCTCCCCCCATCCACTCCTCCTCTGTTTCTATTCAGAAAGGGGCATGTTTCCCATGGGTGTCAATAAAGTATGGCATATCAAGTTACAATAAAATTAAGCACTTCGCCTTGTCTTAAGGATGGGCAGTTACGAGGAATAGGCTCCCAAGAGCCAGCCAAAATGTTAGGAACAGACCCTCTCTCATTGTTAGGCACTGCACAAGAAGACCAAGCTACACAACTGCACATATCTGTAGAGGATTTAGGATGGTCCTATGCAGGTTCCCTGGTTGTTAGTTCAGAATCTGTGAGTTTCTATGAGTAAGGTTAATTATTTCTGTGGGTTTTCTTGTGATGTTCTTGACACCTCTGGTTCCTTCTCTTCAGCAGAATTCCCCAAGCTCTGCCTAAAATTTGGCTATGAGTCTCTGCATCTGTTTCTATCAGTTACTGGATGAAGTTACTCTCTGATGACAATTGGGGTAGTCACCAATCTGGTGACAGAGACAGCCCAGTTTAGGCTGCATATGTTCTATTGCTAGGAGTCTTACCTGGGGTCATCCTTGTAGATGTGCTGGGTTTTTTTTTTTTTTTTTTTGTGGTGGTTTCCCTTGCATCAGGCTTTTACTCAACCTGAGTTCTCCCCTTCTCAGTTATCTCTTTTAGTACTCTCTCCCTCCACTCAACCCCCAACCCAATCCCTAAAGTTCTCATCCTGCTCCCCAGTCTACCCAGGAGATCTCTTCTATTTCCCCTTCCCAGGGATATCATTTTGTCTTACCTTGGGCCCTCCTGGTACCTAGCCTCTTTGGGTCTGTGGATTGAAGTCTGGTTATCCTTTACTTTACAGTTAATATCCACTTATGAGTGAGTATAAACCATGTTTCTTTTTCTGGGTCTGGATTACCACACCAAGGATGATTTTTTTTCTAGTTCCACCCACTTGCATTCAAATTTCTTGATGTCATTGTTTTTAACATCTGAGTAATACTCCACAGAAGATGCAAATTTTAACAGACCAGATTCCATCTATCTTATAGATATTTCATGTAACACACTTATCTTTAAAAGTATATATGCATATACACATGTACATTTTTATGTTTACATAGGTACCCACATGTATCTGAACTACAGAGTTTTTTCTGCTAGACTATGTATATGAGCAAGAATAAAACAAAGGGGAGTTACATAATGTCATATGAATCACAATTAATAAAAACTCAAAGACAGAAATTGGGGTTCAAACTGAAGGTCAAAAAAGCAAAACAGCTAGCCACTGGCTCTTACTTTGACTTCAGCCTGAAAATGGCGATTCTGCCTCCAGTAATTTCACAATGAGACTGAGACTGAGAGCTGACTCCTCCTGCTTTATAATCCTCTCTAGTTCTGGGATTAAGCATGTGCCCCACTACCGTCTGGTTTCTATGGCAAGCAAGTGTGGTTACTGGAATTAAAGGTATGTGTCATTGCTGCCTTTTCTGTAAAGCTGGCTAGAGTAGCTGTTTTAATTTTCTAATCCTCAGGCAAGCTTTATTTATTAAAATACAAATTAAATGTCACTACATTTCCATTTTATGTTTAAAATAAAAAGAAGGCTATAACTAATAAAAGAAAAACTGTATACAATAAGTACAATAACTATATACAATATATACAGGTAATAAATACATCAACAATGTCTAGTCTATTTGCATTTGGCAAATTCAGAAAAAATATTCCAAATCTATCCTATCTTGGTGAGTCCAAAGTCTTGTACCTAATTTACTTTCTATTATAACTTGCTTTCTGTGTCAGAGAAGGAAAACTATATAATATTCAACTCCCTCAGTGACCCAGGAAGAAAATAATATTAACTGAATAAGCAGGAAGTGCAAGCAAGCGACTCCCCCCCTTAAAAAATGTTAGTAATGACAAAAACAGCTGGCTGCCTGAACAGTTACCCAAAGTTCCTCTGCAGTGTTGGTGCATCTGCCTTTGGTCTACAGGCCTAGTATATCCAACAGACTTTTCTGTCAAGCAAGATATTCTGAAAGGCTGTCCCTCCTTGACTTGCAACATGTCAGTCACTTGCTTTTATGTCCTGCTTGCCTAATTAGGGCAGCATACTGTTAACGATCGAGGCAGGGATATTTTTCCCCAGTGGCTTACTTTTGTCACAAAGAAAGTTAATCCACATGTGAAGTTTCTTTGATGCCCATTATCCTCTCTGAAGTAGATTGGTGCTGCCAGGAGCAGACATGTCTTACTGTCATAAAAAAGAGCCTACGTTATTAAAACAGCTTAAATGACATATTCTGTAGACCTCTGAAGTGTTTGAAGATGACATGTCTATCTAAAATTTATCTTTGTTTGACCTTGAAAACTTACCTAATGTGACAAAAAGTTCGATTATAATAGGTGACTAATTACTAACCTGCATTTCCTTATTATCCTGAACACTTGGCAACAATAATTTTCAAATAATAGATATTTGCTTTACATTGTTAAAAGAACTATATAGGCACAATACCTTCAATAAGATTAGAAATTTATGTTCAGAGAGACCCAAATTCACATCAGAGCAATGGATTGAGCCCCCAAGGTGCAGGTGAAGAGCAGAAGGTGGGAGAAGATAAGAAAGGAAGTTAGGACCGTGAGGGGCTGGTCCACCTACTGAGACAGTGTGCCTGAACTAATGGGAGCACACCAATGCAGCTGGACTGGGACTGAATGAGCATATGATCAAACCAGACTCTCTGAATGTGGCAGCGAAAGTTGGCGGATGGAGAACCCAACAACAATGACACCAGGACCTATCTCTTCTACATGTATTATCATTTTGGGAACCGAGTCTTTTTGAATGCACTCCTTCCAAGGCCGGGAGGGAGGGAGGTGGGCAATGGACTTCCAACAGGGCAGGGCACCATGCCCTCTTTCAAGGAAGAAGGGAGAGGGAGGAGGGGTGGGGGGTAGCGGGAGGGGACCGGGAGAAGGGGAAGAAAGGAAATAATGTTATTTCTTTATGTTTTTGAATAGAAAAAATAAAACAATGTAAAAAAAAGAAATTTATGTTCAGTATGATTTAACAAAATTAGTCTCACTATACAAAATTTGTAAAAATCCAATCCAATGTAAAACATTTAAAACTAGTAGTTGCTTTTGAAAAGTAGAGTCAATAATCCACCTTTTATCTTATCACATCTATATTCTCCTTTTGCCTGTCAAAGTAGACTCAATATTCTACCTTTTTATCCTATCATATCTATATCCTCCCTTTTTCTTTTCAAAAAAAGAATCTTAATCTAATTTCCTCTGTTTAGCTTTTTCCCTGACCATAATCCATAACAACGTGCAACCAACACGCTACTCAAAGGCAAACATATATAATCCGTTTTTGGTACTACAGGCATAGTTTTCTATGCTACTTCCTGCTTAATGGGGCTGCTGATAGTCTTATGGGGACCCAAAGAAAATTTAGGATTATGATCAAGTCTGGAGCATTCTGACAGGCTGGATCATCTCAGCCAGCAGTCTTGAAGCTGTTCTGGATATAGAATTCAAAGGAAACTGCAACAGAGGAGCTCTAAAATGATGGATCATCTGGGCCATCGGTTCCCATTAGAGATTTTTCAGCAGTTCTTCCTCAATCAATCCTTATTTTTCTTAATGCAGAATGAATCCACAGCTTCTCACTTCCTGTGGAAACAAAAGCAAAACTTCTTCTCCAAAATAACATATCTTTTGACTTAAATTTTGATCAAAGCATTTTCAAAATATATTGGTTGGATTAATCCAGCAGCATTTGTAATCAAATGACTTTTAGCAGCTGTTGTTCCTTCCTCAGCAGTCAAACAATTCAAAGACAACACAATAATATTACAGTATCCAGATTCTCTGTGTATTTTCCAGCTTTACATGGAAGCTAAGTCGGGGCAGATGGGAGCTGGGAATGCTAGTTTTTCATTAATTTCTTAGCCCCAGACAACCAGCATCAAGTATCCCAGTAAAGCAAAGTTTTACTTTAATAGTTCTGGTATCTTGTTAATCACAGTTGATTTCTCAACCCCAGCTATCCAGAACCACAGAATCTTAATTCATAAACCAAATGGCCTCAATAGCATCTTTAAAGCTCCCTCTGAAATTTCACAAGCCAGGCCTCCATCCTTTGCACTGTTCTCAACATTTTTATCTTCCAAGCTCCCACATAACTATTGACATCAAATGGCTCTTCGATCCAAAAGTTCCAAAGTCCTTCCACAGTCCTCTCAAAAATATGATCAGGCCTGTCACAGCAATACCCCACTAAGCTGGTACCAATGTTTCTTAGGATTTCTATTGCTGTGATGAAACACCATGACCAAAAAAGCATGTTCTGGAGGAAAGAGTTTATTCAGCTTACATATCACCAAAGGAAGTTGTGTGATTATTTCTGGGCTGAGCAGGTAGGAACCAACAAGTGGCCTTCTTACTATAGGAAGTCAGCATAGGAACTTGAGCAGCGCAGGTTCCTGGATGTAGGAGCTGATACAGAGGCCCTGAACGGGTGCTGTTTCAAGTCTTGCTTCTCATGGCTTACTCAACCTGATTTCTTTTTTTTTTACTTGTAATTATTTTAATTAAAAAAACAATTTATAAGTATGTATATAAGTGTAAGTGCCAGTACATGCCAGAAGAGATTCTTGGAGCCAGAGTTACAGGCAGTTGTGAGCTGCCTAACATGAGTGCTAGGAACCAAACTCAAGCCTCTCGAAATCAACAAAGTCTCATTTTCAGGCAAATAACAAAGACCTTAGGGTGTTATGAAATGCTACCTTTTAATAAAGCATTTAAATGCCATATTGCTGCTATTTTAATCTTTCAATTACTGTATAGTTTTTCTCTTTTAGTGCTACCTATGGTTAGTGTCAATATATCACAGAGTCATCAGTGCATTGGACTTAAATATGTTTCTCCTATCAAACATTTATAGATAACAGTCCCTGAAACTACAACTGTGTACCAATGGAAAGTCAGCAGGATCAATATTTTGAAGATCTTATTTATTCAAATACTTACTCTAGCTAAAGCCCAGAGTTGGAAACCTTTAATTATGAAACTTGTGTCTCCTCATTCTTAGATTATAAAACCTAAGTTTCTTGAGTGTCTTTTATTTTTCATTTTTACAGATTCATATAAACCAAATAATGACCAAAGATTGTTAAGGAGACTTCTCAAAATACAATACCAAGTGCATCTGGTGAATCACTTGTATTTTTTTAATTATGAATCATATGGTTATTTTCAGTTTGCCATTACATTGTGGAAACAAGTTAATATCATCATGTTGATTGTATAGGTGGATGACATAAGGACTGCTAAATTGGAATGTTATAGAAGTTCTTGCATCTTACCTTTTCCCAAAGTAATGAAAGTAATTAATGAAACGGTGATTCTTCATTCTCAGGGAATGGCAGAGA
>PVIU01015196.1:0-49222 GCA_004026605.1 Ondatra zibethicus
ACACTGATGACAACTTATGCTGGAGAGGTTGTGGGGAAAAGGGAACACTTCTGCATTGCTGGTGGGAATGCAAGCTGGTACAACCCCTATGGATGTCAGTGTGGCGATTTCTCAGAAAATTAGGAAACAACCTTCCTCAAGACCCAGTAATACCACTTTTGGGTATATATCCAAAGGATGCTCAATCGTGCCACAAGGATATGTGCTCAACTATGTTCATAGCAGCTTTATTTGTCATAGCCAGAAACTGGAAACAATCTAAATGCCCCTCGATCGAAGAATGGATAAAAAAAAATGTGGTACATTCACACAATGGAGTACTACACAGCAGAAAAAAATAACGACAGCTTGAATTTTGCAGGAAAATGGATGGAACTGGAAAGCATTATTTTGAGTGAAGTAACCCAGACACAGAAAGACAATTATCACATGTACTCCCTCATAGGTGGTTTTTAAACATAAGGCAAAGAAAACCAGCTTACAAACCACAATTCCAGAGAATTTAGACAACAATATGGACACTAAGAGAGGCTTACATAGATCTAATCTACGTGGGAAGTAGAAAGTATAACAAGGCAAGATCTCCTGAATAAATTGGGAGCATAGGGACCTTGGGGGAGGGTTGAAGGAGGGAGGGGAGAGGCAGGGAGGGGAGCAGAGAAAAATGTAGAGCTCAATAAATATCATGAAAAAAAAGAAAGAAAGAAATTTTCTGATGTTGAGGTTCTCAGTACCATTTCACGTAGAGATTTCTGTTCCTTAGGCCACAGCATATAAGTGCTGGCAAGAGGCAATACTAGATAATATGGGTTTTGGCTTGACTCTCCACCCCTCCCTGCTTCCCTTCCTGGAATAGGTTGTGTTGTGCCCCCAACGAAATGCCCTGTGCTGAAGTTCTTATCTGGGCATCTCAAAATGTGACACAGGTCCTTCAAGCAGGCAGCTAAATTAAAAAAAAGTTGATTGAAGTTCTATTTAACAGGACTGGCCTCCTCATGAGGAGGGAGACTGGCAGGCAGCTCTAGGAGGCGGGGCAGACATGCAAGGACACAGAAAGACAACACCATCTGCAAGTTGGGCCGAGAAGCTTCAGAAGGACCCAGGCTGCCTGCACCGACGCTAGACTCTCAGCCTCGGTGGCCAGAACCTGCTTCCCCCAGGCCATTAGGCCTGCAGTATTTTGCCCTAGTAGCCCTGAGGAGCTGGTATCTTTTGTCTTTTCTTCTCTTCCTCTTTTGTTTCCTATTTTATCCTTCCTTTCTTTTTTCTCTTTTATCTTCCCACCCTCCCAAGTCAGAATAGAATCTAAAATGATCGAACTAAAGAAGAAAATAATGGTTTCAGGGTGGATTAGTGACAGATCTGTCTCTAGAAAAGGATGAACGGCAAGCCCACCTCCACACAGCTCACAGGGTGCCAGCCGGGGTAGGTAGGCGGTATGTCACTCTTTGAGAGTCCTCTCAAGAGCGGGGCATTGCTTACAGTGTTTGGAGGTGTCTGTGAGGCCCAGGCGCATCCTCAATCGGCAAACAGTGCTCTTTGCTCACTAAATTGACTCCAAAGGAAGGAGGCAGAGGAGCCAGTTATGAGAATGAACTGGCAGGGGGCCGGTTGGGGGAATCCTCTGCCTCCCATCAAGCTCACAAATGGCCTTGTGAATGGGTGGAGCAAGCAGCGCGGTGGCTGCTACCAGCTTCTTGTTACACAATTTCCCTGCCTACTCTACAACCTTGTGCTCTTCACCCCCATTTTATTCTTGTTGAAACTGAGGCTCTGAGGCGACAGGTGATCAGGTCAAGGCTTGTGGCCAACGAACAAGGAGGAGGGGTTGGAACTCAGGTTCACGGGCTCTAGCACAGGCTCCCAGGACAGCTGCGAGCCGGTCCTGCTTGCCCAGGCCCTGCGGAATCTCCTGCGTTCAGCACAACAGCAGTCGCAGAACAAAGAACTGCGCGTTGCTTGAGCAGAGCCACCTCGCCACCAGGGGGCAGCGCACGCGCACGGTCGCCTTGGGCGCGGTGGGCCGGCGTCAGCACGCGTTTGTTGCTGGTGCCTTAGCGCCCCTCTCCCTAGGCCGCCTTCCTTCTCTTGCAAAGCGAATGAATTGATTTTCTACCTCTCGGCGTTTTCTGCCCACCCCTCCTTCCTTCTCCACACAGAGTCCGGCACCCTTGGCCACTGCCGGGTGCCTCAGCCCCAGCCCCGCCCGCCCCAATCTGGGCCTCCCACTCCGCTGTGATGGCGTTTTTCCAGCGTTAAATGTTACACGCGAATATAGAACTGAGTATGCCCGTGACAGTACAGAGGGAACTTGGAGAATCTCAGAGGCATCTGGACTTCCTACACCTGGACAAAGGCCAGTGCAGCGGGCTGATCTGACTATGGACCTCTACCATCAGCCCCCATCATCACCTCTCACCCCATGACCAGCTTGTTCCCTGTTGGCTAAGCTTGTGCGGGTTCCCAGTGCCTGGAGGTACCTTTCTGCCCGTCTGTCCTCCGGTAGTAGCGTTTCTCCTGGCCTGGAAAGCCTGGTACTAGGAGTTCAGCATAGGTGAGCTCCCTCTCCACTGGCCGGCTCTCACCTGAGTCCCCCACCATCCACTAAACCACAGAGAGACCATCTCACCCTGGGTTCAGCTATGCTTGGAGCTGTCCTCTTTCCTGGAGATCATTGCTGTGTCATCTTCATATGGCCCTGCCATGTCCTTTTCACTAGGGGAGACTGAGGCCCCAGGTGGGGAACCTTCTCTGCTCTCTCTGGGAGGTTTTCCAAGGTCCTGCTCTCATCCCTGCTCACCACCACCGCTGTTTAGCCGGTGGATATAATGTGTGACTCCAATCAGCCTTCTTGATTAACAGCCACAGACGCAACCAACAATGACGAGAATACTTGAAAAAAAAAAAAAAGCACACCTCTATAGTACATGGACAGACTCCCCCCACCCCCAATGCAGTATAACAGCTATTTACATTTTATTAGGTATCTTAGGTCACCTAGAGATGATTAAAGATATGCAGGAAAATGTATTTAGATGTGAATGTTCTGTCTTTTTATATCATGGAGTATGGTCACCAGAGACTTTTCATAGCTGTGTATAGGCATACACTCCTGGATTTCACAGAATGGCTGAACTGCTTTCTCATGTATATTAGTGAGATTTTTGAGTGGCTGTGACAGATAACACAGGAATGTAATGTAAAGGTGGGAACATTTGTCTTGGTTCATGGTTTCAAATATCTCAGCCATATGGAAACCTGCCATCTATAAGCCAATTAAAGAAAAACACTTAAGCTGGTGGTGGTGGCGCACACTTTTAATCCTAGCACTAGGAAGGCAGAGGCAGGTGGATCTTTGAGTTCGAGGCCAGCTTGGTCTACAGAGCGAGTTCCGGAACAACCAGGGATATGCAGAAGAACTGTCTCAGGAAAAAAAAGAAAGAATAAAAATTAAAGTCAAAAGGGAGTAGCTGTATGACTGAATCATGCTGCTTCCGCAAGACTTAGGCATTGAAATAAAAAAGGCTCCAGGGCCAGGAGTGGGTCACCTGCTTTCCAGCTCGGGCCAGAGAAGCCTTTCGAAGCAATGCAGGCACTTGCCGTTCTTCTTGGTTGCCACCAGAATTTCAAGATGAGTCCCTATCACTGAAGACGTCGCTTGCTTTGGTTGCAAGATATAGAGAAGCTAAGCAGAAAATGAGCAGGAACCTTCTTCTCGGCTGGCTAGCATTCAGAGTGACAGAGGAGCTACACAGCCTGCTGGGGGAGAAACTCTAGTGTCGGGTGAACTCTGTGAGCTACAGCATCAATATGCCAGGCAGGTTGTATCCACTGGTACAGCAGAGGCACGGCCCTTCCCAGAGGTAACCGACCGCTTTGGCCGCTGCACAGGACTCATACTTGTCACTGCAAGGCTGGTCAAAGCCCAGGGCTGTGGAGGGCATAGTCCCAGGGGGAACCTACTTAATGTTGTTTTGCTAGATGGATGTTGTCTTAGGGATTATACCACAGTGATGAAACACCGTGACCAGAAAGCAAGTTAGGGAGGAAAGGGTTTATTTGGCTTACGTTTCCACACTGTAGTCCATCATTGAAGGAAGCCAGGTCAGGAACACATATAAGGCAGGAACCTGGAGGCAGGAGCTGATGCAGAAGCCACAGAAGAATGCTGCTTATGGCTTACTTCCCATGGCTGGCTCAGCCTGTTTTTTTTTTTTTATAGAACCCAGGGTCGCGGTCCCAAGGGTGGCCCCGCACACAAGGGCTGAGCCCACCCACATCAATCACTAGTTAAGAAAACGCCCCAAGGCTCGCCTATAGCCTGACCTTATGGAGGCGTTTCCTCAACTGAGGCTCCCTTCGCTCTGATGGCTCTAGCTTGTGTCAAGTTGACATAAAATTAGCCAGGACAGACTTGTTGTCAAATTGCCTTCTCCATACTTACGTTTATGCCCATATGTTACTGCTGCTCTCTCTCTGTCTTGGCTAGAAAGCTTCTGTTTGCCGTGGGCCATGGTTAATAATCTAATGATGCAACTCGCAGACTCAGAAAAAGAAGTATAACAGGCTCCCAGACCTTAGCACAGCTGACACCATGCTGGAGGCGCCATTCTGATCTTAGAACCTGGGGTGCAGGTCCCAACGCCTGCCAAGAAATGGAAACAAAAGCCCAGTTCACCAAACACCTGGTCCATAGTTCCAGGAAAGCCAATAAATATACTGACTTTGCTTTCTGTACTCCTGCTTCTTGCTAATTGAAGTGTGACAACCAGGGTGTGGTTTTTGTGCATAAAAACCAAAGGCTGTAAGGCTTGGGACTGTGTAATTTGGGCACATTCCCCATGCAGCTGCTACCCAGCAATAAAGACTCTGTTTTTGGCTTTATGGTGCCTATGTGATGGTCTCTGGTGGGCTCATCTTGCAACATTCTGGACATGCCAGCAAGATCATCAGAGAACGAGGTGCTGGGACATGAGGGGTCTCAGATCTCCTCTGTGGAGATAACATGGAAAATGGTAGTTCCTAGGGTCTGTGCACCCTGAGATGGTCCCCAGGAACTTCTGCCTCTAGTCTCACTGTCCCAGAGGCTCTCAATGCCTCTACCCTAAAACAGGAAGTTACAGAAAGTTCTTCCTGCTCTGGTCTTGCTTCATTGCCAACTCTTACCCATCTCATGGTTCATGTGTGAACTGGGTCATCTCTGTTTCTTCCTAAGCAAGGTGTATAGAGGGGCAGTGTGTATACAGTTGCTTTGGGCTTTCTCTTTCAGTTGGTCTCCGGAGTTCCAAGAAATGTGTAATGATAGTAGTCACTTTTATCTCCAAAGGAACTCAGATATCCTGAAGGCTGAAATAATTGCCAGTCTACCGAGGTGTCCCACACTTGACCATCTCGGGAGTACTCAACAGGCACCTTACCACGCTCAGGAGATGTTAAGTACTTTTCTGAGTTTGTGCCTTTGCGCATTCTGTTGCTCATGCCTCCAATGCCCTTAGCCTGTGTCTCCCTGTGCACCCAGCAAAGTCTGCTCCTTGGAAGGTCGTCCTCAGGGGCTCTTCTCCATGGCCTCACCCATCACCCCTAACATATTCCACCGTCTTCATGCGAACTCTCCCTTCCGCTGGGTGTCCACATCACTTGGCTGGGACACTCTCCTGGCGGTGGTTATGGGATGCAACATTCTCTATGAAAGCATATCCTGAGCTCACCAAGGTCAGAGGGGGCACCTGAGTCTTTTGTGTCCTGAGCATCTCGCACCGCGCTAGGCAAAGGGTAGATGCCCTCAGCCTTTGTTGAACGCATGAATGAATGAGTAAATGAAATAAATATCGGGTGCCAGCTTGTTGCTAGAGAGGCTCCGTGGTGTAGACTGGTGTTCACACAGCATGCCTCTCTCCATTCACCCAGGCACAGCTGACTGCACACTGGAGCCCCTCCTTAGGAAGTGCTGGGCTCTTTATTCGGTTTCATTATTTTTTTTTCATAAAACAATATGATTCCTCTTTAGAGCTTTCCAAGGCACACCAATCAGCATACTAATCACCCTAAAGTGTCAGCGGAATCTGCCAATTTCATACATTTGCATATTTTCTGTAGGGTTCCGCCTTCCCCTCCCCCTCTCTTTCATTAGCTATTCTTGGAAGAGCTGTACACCCTCCATATTGTTCAAACTGGCTTGATTTTTATTTCACTTTGTAAAGACAGATTTATGAGATGATGAATGAGTCCCTGCCAATTTCCTGCATTTCCGCTCTGTACATTTACACCTTATATTTATTCAGCCCCATTCCTTCCCCCTGGCTCCAGATGGTGTGGCAATATAGCCTTGGGGGAAGGCAGAGAGCTCCTCTTCCCCCCCCTCCTCACGCTTTAAGCGCTGGCTCTCCAGTGCCAGGTTTGAGCGGTGCATGGCCCTCTGGCAAATGCTGCTTTGCCTGCAGATTTCGCTGCCGCTTAGGAACCAGGGAATGTGAGCCAGACAATGGAAAATGTCACATGCAGTAGACTTTGCCACTCCAGTCACTGCCCGTACACAAAACCACAGCTGAAACAGACTTGATATATTCACAGATGTCCCCCGCCCCAATGCTTCATCCATGCAAGAAGCGGGCCACAAACATCTCAAGAGGAGACTCAGGCAATAGAACAATGAAACAGAGGCCCAAGCAGATGAAAAACGTTGGCAGGGACACATGTTTGGTCCATCTCAGCACTCTCTGGCCTTCTGTCTGAAATGTGACGCAGGGAGTCGTGTAGATGGAAGATGGTTAGAGATAAAGCATCAGTAATCTTTAGGCGATATACCTGCAGTCCCCACTAGTGAATAGGGGCTGGGACAGAATACAGGGCAGGGAAATTGATTATAGGGGCATCTGAGTGAGAACAAATCTGTCCCTTGCTTTCCTTTGTGGATTCAGGGTGCTGGGGACTTTGGCTCCTAGTTGCCTAGCCTCAGTTGGGTAGGAAATAGAATGTATCACACACAGACAAGAAAATCAGAAACAAACACTCAACATTTGAGGTCAGAAATTTCCCTGTTTTTAGCAGGTGTGGTGGTATACATGGGAGGCTGAGGCAGGAGGATTGCAGACTTGATGCCAGCCTGGGCTATGCAGTGAAGCTCCAAAAATTAAAAAAGCACAGTACAATGGCAACAAAAAGAAAATTTCCTCTTAAGAGTGAGACTGGACAGGAAACAGGTTGGGCCTGGTGAGGGTGTGGTTGGGAGAGTGAACACACACATGTACACACACACACACACACACACACACACACACACACACACACACCACAGAAGAAGAGGAAAGGTAGGCTTAGCCTCACAATCCTTTTGTTGACACAGCCTAAGAGACCTAACAACTTCACACTAAGCCACATCTACTCAAGTGTGCCCCTCCCAAGGTCACCATGGATGGGATCAAGCCTTTAATATCTGTGGGCCTTTGGAGGAAATTTCAGGTCCAATCTGTCTGTGTGTGTGTCTCCAGGTGATTAGGTTAATGGCTCTGCTCTACCATGTGTCCCCAGCCAGAATATATCGCCTCCTTTTTAGGCTCAAAGCAACAGGGTCAACTAGTTACAGATCAAATCCTCTAAAACTGTGATCCAAAACAACTATTTCTTCTTCTAAGTGGACCAATCAACTCCACAATGGTCAAGGATCATATGGAGTAGTGAGCACTCAGCAGACATCCAGGTGGATCCAGAGAGACCCAGAAACTCCCAGTCCGTGCCACAGGATGCTGCTTCTGGACTCAGACACTGGAGGGAAAGCAAGGAAACCCTGGCCTCGGTGAGGAAACCCAGACTGATGGAGTTGGTCTGTATTAACGTAAAACTCTTCAGAGTGCACTGTAGACATGTTACACAGACAGTTGTGTAACATGACAGGCCTGCTTGTTGGGGTTTCTGTCCTGCCCAGGTCCCACAGCCATTAAGCCCCAAAGAAAATCACACAGAGGTCGCCACAAGATTAGAAACTGATTGGCCCATTAGCTCAGGCTTCTTATTAGCTCTTGAAGCTTATATTAACCCATTATCCTTATCTATGTTAGCCACATGGCTTGGTACCTTTTTCAGCGGGGCAGGTCACATTCTGCTTCTTCGGTGGTCTGGGCAGGTCTCCCGAGAGAGGTTCCTGCTTCCCAGAATTCTCCTATTCTCCTTGCTCCACCTCTACTTCCTGTCTGGTTGTCCTACCTATACATCCTGGCTAATGGCCAATCAGTGTTTATTTAAATCATGATTGACAGAATACAGACAATTCTCCTGCACCACAGTCGTGTAGGCTAATCAGGAGCCAAGCAGAAGAGATTTACAGAAGTATTTGCATCTGGGATAGCTAAACTCTGTATACCTTGTAAAGCAAGATTACACAAGCTGACTTCAAAGTTCCTGTGGATGCTGGACCCTTAGGCGGATCCTAGACACTGGTGTTTTTGTCTCTACCCATCTTCTATCTACACGATTTCCCGTGTCATATTTCAAACAGAGGCCAGAGAGCACCAAGCTGGACTAAGCACAAGTTCTTGCCAATGATTTTTATCTGCTACTAGGAGCTAGGGCTTTTGTGTTCCGTTAGAGGGAAATCCAGAAGGCAGACATATAGTTTATGGATCCAGCCACTTTATGCAGTAAACATTCCAGTATCTCATAGCCTGTAAGAAGAGATCTGACTGTCTTGTTCTGCAAGCTTTCTAGTACCTCCTAGAGCTGGAGGTGATATCAGAAAGCCCCCAAAACAGGGGTCCATACGAGAGCATTTTATAGAGAAGCTCCCAGTATCTGTGGTATGTATGTGTGTGTTGGCATTGAGGAGTGGGTGTTCTGCTTGCTTAGATGTCAGAATCCTCGCCGGCCATCAGGCTCCTCAAGGGGCATCTGGAACAGCATGTAATTATTGACAGAAATAGAACCAGGCACTTCAAGTCACTTGTAAGCCTTAAATATAGCCACATTTGCAGACTCTGAAATGGTAAAGGAGCTCTCAGTTTAGCCCAGTTGTCTTTTCTCACATTTTTCTCATTAATCTTCACTGGCTATGTTTGAATCCTGTGTGTCTTCTCACACTTGAGAAGGGCAGCGAGAACTGATGTGGGAGGGTAAAGAAAGCATGAGAAGTCACGGTTCCCACTAGGTCTGCAAAACCAGTTTCTTTTATTTTACACTTTCAGGTTGTAGTCCATCACTGAGGGAAGCCAGGGCAGTAACTTAAAACAGGAACTGAAGGCAGGAACCATGGAGGACTGCTGCTTGCTGGGTGGCTCTGTGGTTCACCCACGGGATCATGTTTTCCTTCCTTCCTTCCTTTGGGTCAGGATCTCTCTGTGTAGCCCTGACTATATTGGAACCGCTATATAGATCAGCCTGGCCTCAAACTCACAGAAATCCACTTGCCTCTGCCTCCTGAGTGCTGGGATCAAAGGTGTATGCCACCATGCCCAGTTTAAATAGCTTCTTATATAATCCAGACCTGCCTGCCTAGGGATGGTGTCTCCTACAGGGGGCTGGCCCTTCTACATCAATGAATAACCAAGGCAGTCCACAGACATAGCCACAGACCAATCTGTTCTAGGTAATTCCTCAGTTGAGACTCTCCTGCCAGATGACTGTAGCCTGTGTCACAGGTCACAGTCTGTGGCATGTATCTTTCGTGCTTTCCTGATGTGGCATTGCTGATAAAATAGCTGATATTATTATGGTGTGTCAGCCTTTGAATAGGATTTGGTGGGGTTTGTTTTACTTTTGTTTGTTTGTTTTTTGAGACAGGGTTTCTCTGTGTAGCTTCGGAACCTGTTCTGGAACTCTCTGTGTAGTCCCAGGTTGGCCTTGAGCTCACGGAGATCTGCCTGTGTCTGGCTCCTGTGTGTTGGGATTAAAGGTGTGCACTACCACTACTCAGTCTCTTGTTACAATTTTTAGTATTTTTTTTTTTTTTTTTAGTGCTTTGGGAATCTGATTATAGCACATTGTGGAGTGGCCCTTCTTTGGTCATGTCCATTTGGTATTCTAAAATGTTTCTTTGTAGCTACATTGTTTTTCTAAATTTCAGAAATTTTCTTGTACGATTTCCCTGAATACATTCCATATACGTTTAGTTTTAAATAAAAACTTTTTTTTCCTTCTGTGGTGTGATTTGTATACCTGTTTGTTTAGACATCTCTGCCTGTTTCATTTGGGAGATCTTTTCAGTAACCAGCCCACATCTGAGGATCACTCGGTTATGAGAAAATGAACTGGTGCAGCAGCAGCTTACAGAAGGTCTGGAAATACGCTTACTGATTTTAGCCTCTGATACATCACTAGTTCCCAGAAACCAGAAACTTGGAGAGCTGGTGTAGAATGTTCTGTGAAGTTAAAAATTATTTGGACTAGGGCTAGAGAGGAGGCTCATCAGTAAGAGCACTGGCTGCTCTTGCAAAGGACCTATCTTTGACCCAGCTTTGATGCTTGCCCCCAAGTCATAGCTCACCACTGTGTGTAATTCTAGCTCCCAGGAAACCTTTCTTTGCCCCGTCAGGCACCAGCTATACATGTGACACACAGACATGCACACATGCAAAACACCTGTACACATAAATAAAAAGAATATCAAAAAATCTTTAGCGCAAATGTGGGCATAGTATATGGACTCAATAAAGTGAGGAAGGCTAGAATGGGAGGAAGAACTGGAAGAACATTTAACTGAAAAACGTAAGAAGCAGAAAAAAGTGTTAGGAGTGGAAGAAAAAGGGAAAGACAGACTTACTACTTTTAAGGAACAGAAATCAAAAGAGAGAAATAATATTTACCTCTTATAGCAATTAAAAAACAAAGCTAGGTAAATGTAAGAAGGGGAATATAAAAAGAAAATGTGAGTTTAAAATTTTACTTTATTTTTATGCTATGTGTGTGAGTGTTTTGCCTGAATGCACTTTCGTATGTCACATGTATGTTTGGTGCCCTCAGAGGCCAGAAGAGGACCCTGGATTCCCTGAGACTGGAGTTAAAAATGATTGTGAATCACCATGTGGGTATTGGGAATTGAGTCCTCTGGAAGAGCATCCAGTGCTCTTACTGCTGAGCCTTCTCTCCAGCCCCTATGAGAGTCCTTTAAAAAAATTAAAAAAAGAAAACCAATACAAACAAACAAATAACAACAAAAAGTCAATATACTGTAAGTATAGCAGAGAGCAATTAAAAGAGGGTGAGGGGCTTGGTGATAGCACAGGGGTCAGAAAAGAAATAAAGGAGAAAGGAAAAGGAAATAGTCCAAAAACAAAAAAATGCACAGACATAATTAGATGAATATATAAAGAAGAAAATTTAACACCATGTCTGCATTTGAGAAAGTAAAACTCCTGCAAGTACAATCAAAAGCAAAAGAGCAAGATATGAATGGCAAAAGAGTATTTATTTGTTTATTTTTTGAGATAGGGTCTTACTGTATAGCATTGGCTATTCTGGAACTTGCTACGTAGAACAGTTTGGCTTCCTGCCTCTGCCTCCTGAGTCAAAAAGTATTTTTGGAAAGAAGAAAAAAATAAAGCACCAGACCAATGAGTCCCTGCTGTGGGATAATGATCTTGTACCCTGTAAAGATTTTTAAGTTGTATTGCTTTAATAAAATGCTGATTGGCCAGTAGCCAGGCAGGAAGTATAGGTGGGACAACTAGGCAGGAAGTAGAGGCAGGGTGACAAGAACAGAAGAATTATGGGAAGAGGAAAGGTTCAATCTGCAGTCGTTATCCAGATGCCAGAGGAAGCAAGATGAGAATGCCTTGCTGATAAAAGGTACCAAGCTACATGGCTGACACAGACAAGAATTATGGGTTAATGTAGGATGTAAGAAGCCTGAGCTAATAGGCCAACCAGTTTATAATTAATGTAGACCTCTGTGTGTTTCTTTGGGACTGAGAATCTGTGGGACTGGGTGGGACAGAAACTTCTGTCAACAAATGGCAGCAACATGGACAACTAAATCCACTAAAACCTGAGAGAGTTTGGGAAAGAAACACAAAAAGAACAGAGTTAAGCATGGCTTCTTGGCAGCAGCATTTTCTCAGGTGGTCTCTGTCTGCTAGAGGCAAATGTGTCTCATTTAAGAGAGGCTTCCTGACTCAGCTTTAGCTGAAAAATCTTTGCAGCCCTTTTAAGAGGGCCCCACCACAAAACACTTAAATGGTGTTTATGAGTAACTGACAGCATGCTTCTTGGTGATGGCATGACCTTGAAACTCCATAGAGTTCTGGTAATAAACATGGTTCCTTCCAGTACCTCTGTCATGAAGCTAGATGCTCAGAAAGTTAAGGAATGGGGTGGATCCAGCTGTCAAAGCTACAGCTTTAATCCTAGCCACATTGCTTAGCAAATTAAAGACTTATGTGTTTAGAAAAAGAGATATGCAGTAAAGAAGATTCAAAGATGAAGAAAACCTCTAAATAGTTTACAGTGTGTTTAAAAATATATGTAGGCTTGGGAGAGAAAAGAAAAAGGATAAAGTCATTAAAGAAAGAAAGAAAGAAAGAAAGAAATAGAGTAGTTGGGTGTGGTGGCACATACCTTTAATCCCAGCACTTGGGAGGCAGAGGCAGGCAGATCTCTGTGCGTTCAAGGACAGCCTGGTCTACAGAGTGAGTTCCAGGACAGCCAAAGATACACAGAGAAACTCTGTCTCAAAAAACCAAAAAATAAAAATAAAAAGAAAAGAAATAGAGTTTAAAATAATGCCACGTAAAGATGGAAAATACACAGAGAGTCTGGATACTGTATGTTATTGTGTTGTCTTTGACTTGTTTGATGGCTGAGGAAGGAGCAAAAGCTGCTAAAAGACATTTGATTACAAGTGCTGCTGGATTAATATAACATATATATTTTGAAAATGCCTTGACTTCAAAATTTAAGTCAAAAATTATGTTACTTTGGAGAAGAGATTTTGCTTTTGTTTCCATAGGAAATGAGAGGCTGTGGATTCATTCTAGGCTAAGAAAAATCAGGTTTGATCAAGGAAGACTCCCTGAGAAATCTCCAATAGGAGCGGATGGCCCAGATGTCTGAGTTCTACATCCAGAACAGTCTCAAGACTGGCAGAATATTCCAGTCAGGACTTGGCCATAATTCAAAATTTTCTTTAGGTCCTGGTAAGATTATCAGTGCCCCCAATCATCAGGAAGTAGCCTAGAAACTATGCCCAAAATGGATTATGGATGTTTTTCTTTGTTTAGAATATTGGTTACAAGTTGTTAGGGATAATGATCAGGAAGAAAGCTAAACAAAGGAAATTAGATTCAGAATTCTTGTTTTGAAAAAAAGGGGGGGGAGTGCTGTGGGACAATGATTTTGTACCCTTTAAAGATTTATCAGTTGTATTGCTTTAATAAAATGCTGATTGGCCAGTAGCCAGGCAGGAAGTATAGGTGGAGCAACTAGGCAGGAAATAGAGGTAGGGTGATGAGAACAGGAGAATTCTGGGAAGAGGAAAGGTGCAGTCTACAGTTGTTACCCAGACAGAGAGGAAGCAAGATGAGAATGCCTTGCTGATAAAAGGTACCAATCCATGTGGCTGACACAGACAAGAATTATGGATTCCCATCTTGTGCATTGGTCCCAGTTCTGAGGTCACCAGGGTAGTTCAGATGATACCCAGTGCTGATTTGTGAGTCACAGGGTGGTAAAGTGGGACTGGCCTTCATCTCCTCACGTGCACTTCACCAAACATACTGATTCTGAAGCTTTCGAAGCCTGGGCACTGGCTTAGGAACCCTGGCCCTGAGCTGGGTTTGGCAGATTTTTTTTCCTGACTTTGCTCTCATGTTTTTCTCTTTGTACTTTCAGGTGTGATGACTAGTTTTGGTTCTAGAATCACCTACAACCAGAATTGCCTTGATTAGTTTAGTTTGTGGATACGTTTATTCAGGATCATCTTAATTACATTAACTGATGTGGGAGGACCCACCCAGTGTGGGTGGTCTTATTCCCTGGGCAATTATATAAGACATGTAATGTTATATATCTTAATATATTTTTCCATTTTATCTTTTCTCTCATACATTGATTGGTTGAGGAACTGAAGAGATAGCTCAGTGGTTAAATTAAGAGCACCTGCTGCTCTCGCCTAGGACCTAGGGTCAGTTGGCGCATAACCATTTGTACCAGGAGGTTTGGCGCCCTCTTCTGGCCTCTGTGAGCACTGCAGGTATGTGATACATTTAAGGGGTAGGCAAAACACTCAAGCACATAAAAAAAAATCAGAAAAAAAATACTGGTTGAGATTTACTAAAATTGGATGATACTATAAAAGTTTTTCTCTTTTATTGGATGTGAGGACATGTGCACATTGGATCATTTGGTCGGAGTTGAGTCTCTTCCCTCAAGTAATTAGGGTCAACTGGGGGATAGAGATTTGAGGAGTGACTGTCACAGGGAAGGTCATCGTTTCTTTAGCTGGAAGTTCAATCAAGTTTGTCTAGTGGGAGATAAGAAGTTTCTTAAGTGGACTTACACCTAATCGGAGTTCTAAGCATGAGTAAAAATTGTCCAGCCACAGAAGACAGGCAGCAAGGCTGCTTACCACACAAGGAGAGTCCCTGACAAAGGCTCAGGTCACAAGAGAAAAAGCTGTGCTAAACTGGCGAGGAACTAGCGAGCCCAGGAGGTTATGAACCCTGGCAGTGGTTGGATGACCCTCATAGGGACTTCCCAGAAGCAATAAGAGCCTTGTTAATGCTGTTCTTGATCACAGTATTGCTTCAGCTTTAGTTCGTTTAAAGACCTGGCGTTCCCTTGGCACACCTTCATGCCTGGTCCAAGGTGGCACAAGTAACGTGAGGACAGCAGAGACACACACATTCCTGTCTTGTTGCTCCCTCTGATGGCTTATGGAATGTCCTGGGAGTTGGTCAATTGCCATTCCTCAGTAAGTCTTTGAGGATGTTCCTGGAAAACCTTGCCACTGGTTAAGTGTGCTGAGCAAGACGCACCACCCTCACCTTATGGACACCACACAACTAGCCGTGAGACCAGCTAGCACCCAAAGGCAGAAGCATTGGAGGGTGTCTCTTAAAGCCCTTGGACGTCTGATCTGCAAGTTCTCAAACCCTCAGGAACTGCACTAGCAGCCTTCACATCTTGTTGGTTCTGATGCCCCCGGCTTGGATGTAACTACCTCAGTCACCCCACCCTTCCCCAGTTCCTACACAATCATTAGCCCAGTTTCCCCTACAAAGCCCCATCTTACATCTCTAACTCTCTACACATCCTGTTGGTTGTGAAATTCTGTAGAAACATTGAACACTCTAGCCTGTTAAAAAACACACAAAAATAAATTGGGTATGTAAGGTGGGACACTGGACCGGAGTTAGTACCAGAGTTAATGGTCCTGGCAAGCTGGGCCAGGCTCTGTCCGTGGGTTCCGGAAACAGAAGCAGATTTAACCAGCCTGCAATAAACAACAACAGCAACAAATAAACAGCAACATCTACAAAATATCCCCAACTGACAAAATGAGCCTGTACTAAACGTGCGCCTTTTTCCTTGTCATTATTTTCTAAATAGTCTAGCGTGGCAATTATTTACATGCTTTTACATTGGGCCAGGCATTACAAGTAAGCCAGAGGTGATTTTCCCTTCCTAGGAGGCTGGAAGTAGGTTCTGTGCAGGCATGATTTTATACACGAACCTTGAGAATACAGGTAGATCTAGGCTAAGTCCCTGTAGATTCTAAGGGTTAATTATAGTCTAAAGACTAAGAATGGCTCCTGAGTGGAGCCCACCAGTGTATTTTATTTGAACCACTATTTTCCTTTTTTATTTTAAAATGTAATTCCTAGTAGGAAAAAGTTGAACTACCAAAAAAAATATTGTGGGTTCCGGACCTCTCTCTCTCTCTCTCTCTCTCTCTCTCTCTCTCTCTCTCTCTTTTGTTTTTTTTGAGATAGGGTTTCTCTGTAGCTTTGGAGCCTGTCCTGGATCTAGCTCTTGTAGACCAGGCTGGTCTTGAACTCACAGAGATCCGCCTGCCTCTGCCTCCCGAGTGCTGGGATTAAAGGCATGTGCCATCACCGCCTGGCCTCCTGACCTCTTTTTAAAATGAAACCTCCTGGCCAGAGTGCCCCCTATTTTAGCTTGGTTCCCAAGCTGTCCTACAGCACCATTGCAAACAGAGCACTGTTCACCTTCCACCTCCTTTGGCTTCCAGTGGCGTGGGCCAATATCTGCATTTGAAATCCCTGATGCACACAATTGCCCTCGAGTACTTGGAGCATAGCAGGCTCTCCGCCAATGGGCACTCAGCCTAGCAATAATCACACTAAATATTCCATCCTCTTTTCTTCCTAGGTCTCTTTGTGCACCTGAAAAATCAGATGATTGCTTAGGTTTTCCTCAAGCTTCAGACACAGCTAAAGCCCGTAACGTGGTCCTGATCGGTGACCCAGTCCCTCCCTAGGTAGATGGGGTGACGTCTTGGTAGGTACTGTAAGCCGTTGCCAGATTTAGAATGCAGCAAAGATGATAATCGGAGAGGCAGCATCTCCATACAAAACAGAAGGCAACGACCGAGACCTGCGGTTCACTTCACAACAGGCAGAGCCAGCTCTAGCTCAGCCCCAGCTAAGCGGGGCTGTTTCGTAGCAAATGACATTTCTGGCAGAATCAAATGTGGCTCCTTTCTGTCTATCCAGACACCAGTTTCCCTTCATCTTCTTCCCCTAATCAGCACTCCCAGGGAGCAGCTTGGCATTTACAGCGTCACTGCCACACAGGGGACGTTTTTCCTCCTTAGCCTGGCTCTTCCCTCCATCTGGACTCATGTCTTTATCCTCACAAGTGCTCGTAGCAGCTGCTTCACTGCTGCTTAATGCATGGCAGCGTTGGTGGTTGGTGAGACCTGTGAGGACGGAGTTCAGAATCAGCTTAGCAGGAACATGGGCGGGTGTGTGTGTGTGTGTGTGTGTGTGTGTGTGTGTGTGTGTGTACTAGCCTGCCAGTCTGTGCCCAACCAGAGAATACGACGTAAGGGAGAAATTATTCATTTTGGCTAGTGGTTTCAGCAAGTTCGGCTACCAGGAAGCACAGAGAGGGGAGGAGTGTCTGCACGAATGATTCTCTCACTTGAACCTTAAAGATTGTGCTGCCCGGCTGGGTGGTGGTGGCACATGCCTTTAATCCCAGCACTCGGGAGGCAGAGGCAGGCAGATCTCTGTGAGTTCGAGACCAGCCTGGTCTACAAGAGCTAGATCCAGGACAGGCTCCAAAGCTACAGAGAAACCCTGTCTCAAAAAACCAAAAAAACCAAAAAACAAAAAAAACGTAATTTTCTGTGTACTCCTCAACTGATAAGCTTGACCATCAAAATAACCTCTAACTGGTGACTATGAGAGACTTGAACCTACTAGGAGGAGCATTCTGGGCTGCATTTTGTCCCATTCAGAATTTACAAGAACCCCCAAACTCCTGATCCGCAGTGTAACCATATTTGGAGATGGAAAGGTTAGGTATAGAGTGTGAGGATAGGGCCAGATGTGGTCAGATGTGGCTGTCCCCCAGTGGTGCATGCTGCATTTGTGTGCACTGGCTCCACCCACCCTAGACATATACACCTAATACAAATAAAACCAATTTTCAAACATAAAATCCCTAGTTCAGGAGGTCATGCAGTCTGGCTATGTGGTACTCACCACTCTCAGCGTTGTTGGAGACGACACTTCCCGGACATGGGCCACCGTAACTGAGATTACATTATCACGTTCTAGAGCTTTGAAGATGGTTTTGGTCAAAACTTTCAACTCTTCCCCTCTAAGTGTCCAGTGCTGACCTTTGACCTCAGGAGGTCAGAAGCTCTACCCTGAGGTCATACCAATGTGTTTATTCTTTGAACATGGGTCCTGAAGAGCCTTGGATACTGATCGCTCACACACATACCGCTAATCAATTCTCTCCAATTACCTTCCCACACTTAATTCTAATTCACCATCTGTCACAGCCTCCGACCCCGACCCCAGAGCGCTGGATTCAGACTTGGATCCCTTCCTGCTCCAAAGCCTCTCTCTTGGAAAATGTATTTCAGTGACTGAACTTCAGGACAGAAGTGGACCTGGCTGGGTAACACATCGTCGTGTTAATCGAGAAAGGGAGGCTGGATATAACCTTCTATTTCCTTCTCACAAACAAAACCAAAGCCCGCTGACTAGGAGTATGACAGTAATTATCATAATTGCTGGGATCTCTGTGTAGCACAGTCAACCGTAACACGATGGACTCCACTGAAGGAGAGGAAAGGGGGAAATGCCCATGATCTTATTAGCTCGTTATCTCGCACGAGGGCACTGGTGGCAGAAAACACAGCCACAGAAGGCTCATCCTGTTTAATTTTACACTATTTTGTTTGTATTGTTAGGGTCAGAGCAGAGACCCTCAAAGAGGCAGTGCTGGTGACAATGTCCTAAACAGGACTCGATCAGGTAAACAGGATGTTGTTGTGATCTAGCTGCCCTCACTCCCCCTGACCCACAGTGGAACTTCCTTGTGGTCTGTAATTGACAAGGATATTTGTGTTCTTTCTGGCCGGTGGTTTTCCACAGAAGCAGCAGAGGTATAAAAGGCTTTAGCTCAGGGAAAAAAAAAGAGGTTGCTGTTCTTCCACCTGAAAAGAAACCTGTGTCTCAATCCCGGCACCCTCCCCACCAGTCTTGGCATCCAGGCTGTGCTGGGTGTGGCAAGTGGAGGTTCCACCAAGACCTGGAAAGTGGGGATTCGTGAACGGGGTTGCTCTGTCCGCTGGCTAAATCGAGGAGCATATTGGGGAAGGTAATGTGTTTTTTTTCATCCCCAGAGATACTCTGAGGGACACCCTCCAAAAGACTAGCAAGTATAAAGAAGAGATGGGAGGGTGAATTGAAGGCCTCAAAAAGTAACTGAAACTCTTAAAGCAACAAGGCACAGAAATAATAAGGAAGACAGCCAAAGATTTGTACAAACGATAACTCAAGTTAGCCCATGGTTTATTACAGGAGGGGGTTTAAATGTTCCAGACTGGGAACAAGCCAAGTCAGATTAAAAGGGGTATGTGTTTTTTCATCCCCAGAGATGCTCTGAGGGGCGCCCTCTGGAAGATTGGCCAGTAGGGAAGTAATAAAGAGGAGGCAGGAGGGTGAACTGAGGGCCTCAGAAAGATAGAATATGTATAGAATATGTATAGATATGTATAGATGTTTATTTCCAGTCCAAGATGTTCAAACCTCCACCTGTCAAAAACCATGGGCTTGCTGCAGCTATAGTCCTAAGAAAGTCCTCTATAGTTTCACCGCAGTTCCTTGTTGCTCTAACAATTTAGATATCTGATATATCAGGTCTCTCTTACTGCTTGTGGATCCCATTTTTTACCCCAATCCGTCCTTATTGGCCTAGGACAACCCTGTTCACTACCCCTTCTTTCTCAGATCTCAGTGGGATCTCCACTTCGCTGCGCCAGCATGGCAACTGTAGTTTTCTGAGCGAGGAACGTTGGGATTAACACACAGCACACTTCAGGTTCTGCAGACAAGCCTTTATTCCACTTTCTCACACAGTATATATAGCCCTCAGCAGGGGAGGCTGAGCCAGGAAAAGCAGGAAGCTCATCACCTTAACTCACATGGCTTAGGGGTAAACATCCTTAGAAACATTGCTGAAAACAACAGATTATTCCTGTTTTTGTTCCTGTTTTCAACCAACCACAAGAGTGCAAAACAGATCAAGTAGGGGTGCAAAGGCCTGTCCTCAAGGGACCCAACAATTTCCCCATTTTTATTTTGAAAGCATGAGAGCCCCTGTCTTAGGACTCCCCCAGATAGAGACTCTTACCCGTCTACGGGAGGCTTAAATCCCTGTCTTAGGTGAACTCTCTATACCAGGACAGTTGCCTGTCGCAGGGATCCCTCATGACTTCTGCAGCATATGCAGCCAGACTTGGGGTGCTTCCTGATTACTGGAACACAGCCCGAGCAACACTTGTTGAGTGACAGTGTGCTGTACGTGGGATTGCCACATAAAGCAGCAGAGAATCCAAAAACAGATAACCCCAATAGCAATATCAGCACAAGTGAGAGCATTCCAGACAATCGCTGGACCCAGCCCCCATGCTAAGCCATGGTATTCCACCAACTGGATCCAGACACAGTAAGGACCCATGTGCTATTAATACTAACAATATGATGAGCTGTCTGCAGGGTAAAATTCAAAAAGGAGGAATTCCAGGGGCCATCCAAACATGCATTCAACTGTACAACATTAGCAGGTGCAACATACAAGACATTTGTTGAAGGAGCCAAAGGGAATCCACCTGCTCTTGCAAAAGTGCAGTCTGTCAATCCAAATTCAAAAGTCCAAGTCCAATATGAGAGTCCAGAGCACTCCGTGTCTGCAGGGACTTGCTAACCCTTCCAGACAGCTGATCCACAGTCTCTGCAGTCACAGCCATCTGCGAAATGGCAACTCCAGCAACCGTAGCCACAGTGGCAGTGACAGCAATAGCAGCAACAATTGCAGCTGTTATTCCAAAGTCTCGCTGCTGTCGATAAAGGATGATCTCCTGATGTTCTTGAGACACCAGCACTGGCAGAGGAATCACAGCAGGCACTCGAACGATCAAGGCTCCATCAGAACCATCCCAGCAATTACTCAGCTTGCAGATCCTGGAAGAACAATTAAGAATATCGCCCCCCAAAGTGCCATTCCACAATACAAAGAAAAATGGGGGCAGGAATACAAGCAGAGGATCGAATATTGTGTCCAGCAGTATAACAAATCAGGCTCTTGAGTGATACATTCTCCCCACATAACTGTGGGGTGGAGATTAAAATCTCTATGAGCATCCCAACACCGAGGAGCAGGCTTGGGACCATAGGTCAAATCCTCTTTCAGGATGAGATGCAGTATTTTTCTAAATCCTATCACCCTACTATGAATCTGATTAATAGAAGCATTATACAATAATAAACATCCATGATGAAAGGAGGACTCCTTCACCAATGACAGGTTACTAAGTTTAATTTCCCTGTTCCGGATCAACTTGGGCCGATGCTGTCCCCACTGTTATGCTGCTAGCAAAATGTGAGGGAAAAAGGGGGCTATTTTTACTAACTGGCATTAAAAGTGGGGGGTTTCTCACCAGACTCCCCATCACCCATGATTCTGTTGTTGTTACCAGCGTCATCACCTGAAGTAGAAGGAGCGTCGCAGTCTTCATCCTGGGTCACTGGCCTTACGCACTGCTCTGGCACCCAAATTGGTTTATCAACTCCTGGAGGAAAAACACATACAGCCTCCTCACCTTTGCCAACAAGGGGGTTGGTTCCATCCACCTTCCTGCTTGCAGATCTTTCCAACGAACCCATCCTAGGCTCTGAGCCCTAAATTGCGTATGGCGCTCCATAGGAGAGCGACCTTCAGCATCCACAGTCAAAAAATTTAAAATAAATAGAATGGTGGATAATTGAGTTGCTAGGGAGAATATGAACTCCCCCCTTTTTATTTTTTGAAAATATTGCTTGAGGGTCTGACTGGCTCTTTCCACAATTGCTTGACCCATTGGATTATATGGGATGCCTGTTTTATTGTAACATGAGTGCCTGGTTGGTTTCTGTCCTCCCACCAGGTCCCACAGTCATTAGGTCCCAAAGAATCACACTGAAGGTCTACATAAGTTATAAAACTGATTGGCCCATTAGCTCAGGCTTCTTATTTACTCTTATAACTTCTATAGCCCATTATTCTTATCTATGTTAGCCACATGGCTCAATACCTTTTTCAGCGGGGCAGGTCATATCCCGTTTCTTCCGTGGTCTGGGCAGAACTCCCAAGAGAGCTTCCTGCTTCCCAGAATTCTATTCTCCTTGCTCCGCCTCTACTTCCTGTCTGGTTGTCCCACCTATACATCTTGGCTAATGGCCAATCAGCATTTATTTAAATCATGATTGACAGAATACAGAAAATTCTCCCATATCATTCTATGGGAAATTTCATAGAATGAACTAAAGGATAAAAATTTTTTGCTGATATGTGCTGGGCCATTATCTGTCTTAATAACCTCAGGTTTGCCCATATAGGCAAAAACATATAGGCAGTGTGCAATGGCATCTTTTGCTCATTCTCCTGAATGCAAGGATGTGAAAATTACTCCTGAAAAGGTGTCTACTGATACATGGACAAACTTAAGTTGTTTTTTTTTTTCTGCAGTCTGATGGCAGTGGCAATCACCTGACCCTAAATGAAGTGGCCATCAATATCCCAGCAGATCTGGATGTATTCATTTAAGCTTTTTTGCCTTATGTGGCCTTACAGTATTTATTTGCATTCTCAAATGCCAGCTGCTTAACTATGGGCATAGCTGTGGTCACATCACCAAACAATCTCCCTGCGAACTGCAATAGCCTATCCACATAGTCCTGAAATGGTTCTGAAGGCCCTTGTATAACTTTTGACAGCTGATCCCCTGTGGCCTTGTTTAGCAGGGCTTTCCAAGCTTTGGTAGCCGCAGCGGCCATTTGGAGATATACGGCAGGATCGAGCACAATTTGATTGGCCAAGTCAGCATAAGCTCCTGCTCCAGTTAGAATGTCTAGGTTGTGCTGTGCCTGTCCCTCTTGAGCATTTAACCTAGCCATGTATAAACAATTTTCTTGATATTCTCCCCTCCACAATAAGTAATCTCTTCCCGATAGTACCGCACGGCATAGCTGCTGCCAATCACTAGGTGTAAGATTCAATGCCACAAAAGATTCTACAATGGCAAGAGTAAAGGGGGCCTGAGTGCTGTATGCTGCCACAGCCTCTTTCAATTGCTTCATCTCCTTAAAGCTCAAGGCCACATATTGTCTCAGCATCTGTCCTGGATTGTTCAGATCAGGTGCCTCTATGACCGGAGCAACTGTGTGCCGGGGCTGAAAGCAGATACCTCCTCTTCTTCCTGAGCCCTCTTTGGCCTCCCACTCATCTGTCAGTTCCCAATGGGGCTTCCTCCTTCCCCAATACTCATTATGAGCAGGTGGGGCTGACGGTACACATAAGGAATCCTTTGCCTTACAACACTTCAGTCTTTTCTTAAGTACTTTAATTTCCTGTGTTAGTTGTTCTTCCTCATCAGATAAACTATTCTCTGCACTAGAGCTGAGGCTGTCTTCCCCATTTTCTGAGTTATTACTATCTGGTTTTGCGCCCAAAAGCGGGCAGACTTTGGAGCTAGCCCTGGTCCTGGCCAGATTCCAAAGTTCCCCTGACATTTCCTTTCAGTCCCTATGCGACTCCTCTGCCGATCCTATGGACCAGTGAGTCTCCTCCTCCTGTATTTCTTCAAATATTTCTGTAGCCACTGAGATCTCCAGCCTCACTTTCACTTTATCAGTAAGCAGGCATAGCAGACCAGGTGCCATAGCGAAAACGTAGATATAGGGACGCTATAGGCACCCTCCTTTTGCAGCTGTTTCTGCAAATCTCTTTTTACCTGTTTCCAGTCCGAGATGTTCAAACCTCCACCTGTCAAAAACCATGGGCTTGCTGTAGCTATAGTCTTAAGAAAGTCCTCTATAGTTCTCTGTTTCACCGCGGTTCCTTGTTGCTCTAACAATTTAGATATCTGATATATCAGGTTTCTCTTACTGCTTGTGGATCCCATTTTTTACCCCAATCTGTCCTTATTGGCCTAGGACAACCCCGTCTGCTACCCCTTCTTTCTCAGATCTCGGTGGAACCTCCACTTTGCTGCGCCAGCATGGCAACTGTAGTTCTTCTGAACGAGGGACGATGGTATTAACACACAGCACACTTCAGGTTCTGAAGACAAGCCTTCATTCCACTTTCTCACACAGTATATATAGCCCTCAGTAGGGGAGGCTGAGCCAGCAAAAGCAGGAAGCTCATCACCTTAACTCACATGGCTTAGGGGTAAACATCCTTAGAAACATTGCTGAAAACAACAGATTGTTCCTGTTTTTGTTCCTGTTTTCAATCAGCCACAAGAGTGCAAAACAGATCAAGTGGGGGTGTGAAGACCTGTCCTCAAGGGACCCAACAGATGGGGAATACTTTGGGGGTAGGATACCACCTAAGACAGGGAATATTAGAGGGCTATCCCCCATGACAGGCAAGGTATTCCACCCAAAGTAACCTATGTAGGCACCATTTATTTTAAAATAAAATGGGGGGAGTTGTTGTGATCTAGCTGTCCCCACTCCCCCTGACCAACAGTGGAACTTCCTTGTGGTCTGTAGTTGACAAGGATGTTTGTGTTCTTTCTGGCTGGTGGTTTTCCACAGAAGCAGTAGAGGTATAAAAGGCTTTAGCTGGGCAAACTAAAGGTTGCTGTTCTTCCACCTGAAAAGAAGCCTCCGTATCTCAATCCCGGCACCCTCTGCCAGTCTCTGCAGCCAGGCTGTGCCTGCAGCATGGCAGGATGTTATTGGGTAAACAGAAACCCAAGCTCAGCAGCCCTCAAGAATCTTGTAAGGTGGACTTCTGCTACCAAGAAAGTCACTCCTCCCCACTTCTGGCTGATGGTCAGCTCCCCTGGGCAAGGGCCCCTAGTCCCTGATTAACACAACAGCCTGCCACAGATAACAGCCCCATGCGAACCCCCAGGCTGGAACCCCCTGGTCCCCCTGCACCTCTCCTCCCATCATGACCTGTCCTCTCAAAACTGACAAGGCGTTTCCCTGCAGGCTGCTGTTCTGTGCCCCCAAGAGGCAGTCTGGCAGTTTGATTCCCCAAATAAGCTCATCTTTGTACCCAGGGAGCGGTCTAGCTCGGCGGTTTCGGTGCATCCCCCCTTATGCTTATGAGTTACTAATTAGCACACAGGTTATTTAAAGAACAGGAAAAGTAGCTCTTTAAAAATTATTTTATTATTTTTGCCTACGTGTGTATGTGTGGACATGTGCATATAGGGGTCAGAGAGCGTGCTCACCATCATGCTCACCGACTGATGCACCCGGGAATAAGGCGTGGGATAGGCCGACCATGCTTTTAAGTGATGGACCTTGGGCGAATGATGTGTAGTACTTGAACTTTATAAAATATTGACAGTAGCTCACATGGCTGGCTGCTGTGCTGGCACCTGCCATCGCCTCTGGACCCCCAAAATCTCTACAAAACCTGTAGCCCTCCAGTGTTCACGGTGGCTACCCGCTTTGTTCTTTCCTAGGATTGCTTTGTCTATCCAGGTCTTCTGAGAGCCCACACAAATTCAGAGATTTATTTTTCCTATTTCTTTAGGCCATTTTGACTAACATGGCCACCTCAATGCCCTCTTTCAACCACGGACACAGGAAGGCGAACCAAGGGCTTCTTACCCACTGCATGGGTGCCTAGGACTACTGGTTAGGGTGCACAGCCTAGCTCTCCCTAGGCTGAATCCGTTTGCTGTTGCACTCAGGTTTTTATTTTTTAATTGTTTCTAACATGTGTCCTGTGGTCACGCCCTGTCCCCATTACCTTCTCTCAGTCCTGGTGACTTCGTTCTCTTGCCCAGCTGGTCTGTCAACTGTTTTCATGTCTTGTGAGGGTCTTGATCGTGTGGTCACACCTGCTGCATGTTCATCATCACAAGCCTCCCCAGCAGACAGTGCTTTCCTGTGCCCTCCCATGGCCCAACTCTGACAGTCTTCCCATGCCCTCTTTATCTATTGCCACTGCTCTTAGCTAACTAAAGTGTACCATGTGACTGCTAGCTCATGACATACTTGGTACTAGATCATGGCACACACCACTATTTCCATTAAGTACACACCAGAGTGGGACACAGACCGTATGAATTTGGGCGCAGTAGAGTCGGACTATGACAGCTTGCCGTTAAGCATGCTGTGGTGGTTTGAACGAGAATGGCCCCCATAGGCTCTTATATTTGAATGTTTGGGCTCCAGTTGGTAGAACTGTTTCAAAAGGATTAGGAGGTGTGGCCTTGTTGGAGGAGGTGTGTCACTTGGGGTGGGCTCTGAGGTTTAAAAAGCCCACACCAGGCTCAGTGTCTCTCTCCCTGCTGCTCCCCCCCTGCTCTCTAGGGATCAGGATATAAAGCTCTCAGCTACCGCTCCAGCACCATGCCTGTCTGCTTTCTGCCATGATGCTAATGGACTAATTCTCTAAAACTGTAAGCCCCAGTTAAATGTCTTCTTTTGCAAGATTGCCTTGGCCATGATATCTCTTCACATCAGTAGAACAGTAACCAAGACCCACGGTGAAAGACAATATAACCTCTTTTGCTCTCTAGTGAAGGGGCCTTAGATGAGGCAATCCTGTTGATGCCCTTCTCAGGGATGGAAGCAAGGAGGGATGAGAGAAGATAGGACTGGTGGTCTTTCATCTTGACTGGACCATTTGTGCACGATAACAAATGGAGGCAATAGAATATTTTGGGAAAGGAAGACTCAGCATTGAAGCACATTATAATTGAGCACCTCTAAGCCCGAAATACAAAACTGAAAACATTTTGAGCACTGACGTGCCACCGCAGGTGGAAAATTCCACACCTGACCTCACGTGATGGATCAGCCAAAATGCAGGTGCTCTAGAAATGTCTAAAATCACCTCCAGCTCTCTGCGGCCACCTGAGATACAGAAAGGGAAGTGTGTCATGGGAAGACAGCGGATGCCCCTCTGTTGTGATCAAGGTGGTATTAAATCCCCTGTGGGGGGAAACACCCAAGAAATTTGGTATTAGATTTGACTTCCAACTCTATACTCACAGTTAATCCTTGCTTTTCCATTACTCTGTTTCTTTTTTTTTTATATTTTTAAAATATTTTTATGGTTTATTTAACTTTATCTTATGTGCATTGGTGTGAAGGTGTCAGATCCCCTGCAACTGGATCTTCAGACAGTTGTGAGCTGCCATGTGGGTGCTGGGAATTGAACCCAGGTCCTCTGGAAGAGCAGTCAGTGCTCTTAACCACTGAGCCATCTCTCCAGCCCCTCTAAAAAGGCCTTACCTGCTTTGTAAATGGACGCGCCACATCCAAGGACAGCCACTAAGGTCTGTTCACCACATGGCTATTGGGGCCATCCAGCTGCTCCTACCCACTTAAGCTGGCTCACGAGGACAGACCAGTGACAGAACAGGAGGAAGCCAGAGACTGTTGACCCAGCTGGAGAAGAAAGCTCACGTCCCGCCAAAAGGTCACCTCCTCCTCAGGCTTGGTGCTGTCTGCTGTCCCCATCTCAGAAGTCGCAGATGCTGGTGGCTGCATGTGATGCGGATCCCACAGAGCTCGTGTGTTTCCCCTGTGTTGGGTTACAAGGTGGGGTCCTCTCCCAAGGGAAGGCAGGCCTGGAGGGCTAGTCCGCAGGAGGATGCATCCCACCATTGCTGCCTTCACATGGTTATCACAGGGAGCCATGGCTCGGATGGCAGACACTAGCAGATGTAACAAGATGGGCCAGCACAAGGGAGGCGACATCCTGGATCCAAACTCTGTGACTCCCATTGCCAAGCTGAAGAACTCATCGCTAAACTGAGTCAGATGTGCACTGTTGAGTTGTCTATACTTAAAAATAATCAAAACTGCCCTTCAGCTAAGGGGGAGGAGGAAAGTCACTGCCGTGATTTGTATATACGGTATATATAAAACGTATTACGTTTACGGGTAAATTGTGTTAGACTTGGGACCTATCCCTAAGTGTCTCACATAGGCAAATCAACCAAAGGTTGAAATCATCTGAAGTCCCACACACTTCTGGCCTATAACCCACAAGATCAGAATGCCTAGCCTATGTTAGGGGTCGTGTTCATCTTCTAAACCAATTAAGAAAAAAAAAAGAAAAAAATTCTTTTTTTTTAAAAAAAGATTTATTTATTTATTATGTGTACAGCATTCCTTCCATGTGTGCCCGCATGCCAGAAGGGGGCGCCAGGTCTCATTACAGATGGCTGCGATCCACCATGTAGTTGCTGGGAATTGAACTCAAGACCTCTGGAAGAGCAGTCAGTGCTCTTAACCACTGAGCCATCTCTCCAGCCCGAAAAAATTCTTTTTTTAAAAAAAATTTATTTATTTATTATGTGTATATGTGTGTGTGTGTGTGTGTGCGCGCGCGCGCATGTGTGTATGATTTGCCTGGATGTATGTCTGTGTACCATGTGAGTTCCTTGTGCCCTTGGAAGTCATTAGAAGGCATCAGAGCCCCCAGAACTGAAGTTACAGATGGTTGTAAGCCACTACGTGGGTGCTGAGAGTCAAACCTGGATCCTCTGGAAGAGCAGTCAGCACTCTTAACCACTGAAACATCTCTCTAGCCCAGAAAAAAATTCTTAATACAGGCAAGTTCTGTGCAATGAGAAGGTTGTTATGGGGCATTACTCTCCAACCTTTTCAAAGCTGAGGAAATGGGGAGTCAAATGAGCTGAGAGGTCGTGAGCCGGGCAACCAAGCCTAGAGCGTGCAAAGGCCCTGCCTGGGTGTGTCATGCAGCAGTAAGTCAGCCTGAACCATCAGCTGCATTTCCCTTCAGAGTGTTCTGAGTGAGTTTTAACTCACCCTGTCTCGTCAGCGATGAACAGAGATACTAGCCCTACTTAAGATCTGGAGTAGAGCAGCTTCTAAAGCCGAATCAGGAGGACAGAATGTTCTTGCCAGACACCTTTGGAGGAAACACCTTAATCGCCTCATGTCCTTGCTTACATCATGACCTCCAGAGGGGAGCAAGGTCATTGGCTAGACAGGATGGCAAAAAAATCACAGTGTGGACTGGAAAAGGAGCAGATGGTGATGGCAAGAAGGGAGTGATAGATTGTAGTCTGGTCTCACTCTGTGCTGAGCACAGTCTCACACACACACACACACACACACACACACACACACACACACACACACACATTTACTAGTGCTGAAATGTACCAAGTTCACCATCATAATCATTGTAAATGCACACAGTCAGTGTTAACGGTATGCACCCTGTATGGCTGATTACAGCGTACTCCCCGCCTTGAGAGCCGTGCCCACTGAAAGAGAGTGCCCATCATCCTCTTCCTGCAACCCCTGACCACCACCCTTCTGCTTTCTGTCTCTGTGAATTCGAGTCATAGGAACCTCGCAGTGTCTTTCTGTAACCGTCAATTTCATGTATCGGCACGTTCTCAAGGTCTGGCCACGTCACAGCATGTGTCTGAATTTCCTCTCATTGGCTGAATGGCATGCTGTAGCTCCCATCCAGGCACTGGGGTACACTGGGGTTGCCTGTGCCCTTTGGTTGCTGTAAATAATGATGCTGCCAGCAACACTGGCATACAAACAACTCTTCAAGATTCTGTTTTCAGAGTTTTGGGTACATTCCCAGAAGTGGCACTTTTGATCAGATGATAATTATTATCATTTTGTTTTTCGAGACAGGGTTTCTCTGTGTGGCCCTGGCTGTCCTGGAACTCCCTCTGTAGACCAGGCTGACCTTGAATTTATAGATCCACCTGGCTGTGCCTCCTGAGTGCTGGGATTAAAGGAGTGTGCAACCATGCCGAACATATTTTTAATTTGGGGGATCTGTTATACCATTTCACATATTCCTGTTTTCCTACTTATTCTCAAAACCACTCGTGAGACCAGGTGACGATGGGGAAAGAGACCCTGAGAGATGAAGTAGAGGCTCAGAAAAGGGAGCATTAAAAAAATTAAAATGTTTTTACTTATTTATTGTCATTGTCTATGAGTATATGATGTATGTTTGGGCACAAGCACAGAGGTCAGAGGAAACTTCGTGATGTTGGCTCTTTGCTGGGGGCCTGCCCTGACGGTTGACAGGTTCCAGAGAGGAGGCAAGGACTAGGCAAAGGAAGGACTGAGCCAGGCCATGGTGGTGATGAGATCTTGCAACCTGACCAACTAGTTGCCAGAAAGCTTCTTTATTTACACAGAATTCAGTAGATAGGGATAGATTTGTGTTGTTCCAAAACACAGATCATATCTATTTTGTTTTTGGAAGTGTTCAACTTCCTCTTGTATATCTTTTTAGTCATCATTGATAAACCACGACAAAATAGTTATCTTTTACAATCACTTTTACTCCTTAGCCCCAAAACCTAACTTTAAGGCAGCTCTTGTGGTTTTAAAGACATTAGATGGAAAATCTTCAAGCTTGCCCGGGCAGATTGCCACGTCCCGAATAGTATATTACTAATTCTTAATGGTTGGAGTGCCCGAGAAAAATCCTCAGGCCAAAGCTGCAGCAGTTATTATTCAAATTCTGGCGTAATACAATGTTTACATTTTATATCTTATAGAATTTATGTCTAATTCTGGCGTCTTTTGTTCCGTGGTCATGACACTACAATGGCTCTACATGAGCTAACTTTTCTAAGAAAGGAAGGTCCTGACTCCTCATGCTTTTATCGTCTTTCTGTACCATTCTTTGCCCATCAGTATAAATCTCTGCATAGGGCAGAGGTAACTCCAGCCAATCTTGGTGCTGTATATGCCATGTACTTGCCTGAGTGCATGGTGGGAAGAGGCTTGCTATCTGATTTGCAGCCAACTCCTCTAGCCCACTGAATCTGGTTGACCTTTTAAAGTCTACTTTGTTTTGATTAACTTGTTCCTGAGTAAGTACAGGGACAGCTGTTTCAAGAGCATGTCAGAGTCTCATAAAGAGATTTTTAACTTCTTTATGTGGGTCACAACCTCCAAGGCATTAGGAAGACCTTCAAGTAGATAAGGATATCTCCCTAAAAGTGGGAGGGGTAGTGTGTGTAGGGTAGTGTGCGGGGAACCTTAGAAGCAGTACTCCTGGGAGAAGGCATAAAGGATTCAGAAGAAATTTTCCACCAATATCATATCCCCAAATTGTACAAATATTAAAAGGCCCCAAGCATGCAACACGCAGAGATCAAACAGAAAGCGGCCTGGTGGCTGTCGCGTGGCTCAGCTTGGCTGGGTCTTTGCCAGGCAGCTTTGCTGGCTTTATGACTTTTGCTGTTCCCCTCAGATATGGCGGTGCCAGTTCTCTTTCCACCTTTACATGGATTTTGGGAATTGAACTCAGGTCTTGGCAGTTAATCTTAGTAACGATGCCCTGGTAGTCAAGAACCAGGTCTTGGGAGTCAATTGCACCCGGAACTTGTCTCTTTAAATAATTGATTTCATCTTGGTTTAACTTTGGCGGTCAGATGTAACTAAATTCATCCATTTCTTTCAGGTTTCCAATTTAGCAGAAAATAAGTTTTTAAAGTTTATCCTTAGGATTTTCTGATTTCTTTGATATCTGTTGTGACTTCTTTATAATTCACCTCTAATTTTATTAATTTTTCTCTCTCTTTTGTTCAGTTAACTGGACAATGTTCATCAATCTTGTTTCCCTCCATTTCATTGACTCTTTATGCAGTTTTTTTTTTCAATTTCATTAATTTCTGGCCTGGTTTTGATTATTTGGAGCAATTGGTAGAGCTGTCATAGGCAGGTTGGATGCTGAGCAGCCTGGGGAGGAAGAAGGAGAGGTCCTGACCCAGACACATGGCAGTGCGGGGTTCGGAAAAAGGCATACGTGTGTTGGGAGGTCTGGGGAGGAGAGAGCAGAGTTCTCCACCTGGCAACATGGTCCACATGTCCTGGGAAAGGCAGGCAGCAAGCAGGGTGGCTTAGGAGGGAGGATGGAGGGGGCCCAGTCTAGGGTTGGTGCAAGGTCTTGCCATAAATCAATTTTTATGAGCAAGACACCTGATCAGACTTTCTCATGTGGATCACAAATTGTTCTTTACTTTTCGTTGAATTACTGTACAATGTGGTATCTACCGAGTATGAGTTTTTTTTTTCTGCCAAGTATAAGTTGAACATACATGGGATCTCTACATTTTAATCTCTTTTCTTAATGGTCTGTTTGTATCTCCACCTCTGACATTAAACTGCGTTTGAGTGCCTGTGGGTAAGTATTCTCATCTCCAGAAATCTATTGACCATTCTTGCTCCCACCACCTTTGAACATTTTAGAGTCAACTTGTCAATGTTCATGAAAAAGCATGTTGGTGTTTTATGAGAAAAACGTTGGATCAAGAGGCTGATTTGAGGGTAATTGAGGGTAACTGACAATTGTATAACACTTCCTATCCATAAACAAGGTTTATTTTCCCACATATTCGATTCTTTTAAGGTAGCTTTCAAGTGTGAGTATCTACTTAGTTCACATAAATACCTTGTACCTGGCTGTTGTCCTGGAACTTGCTTTGTAGACCAGGCTGGCCTCGAACTCACAGAGATCCACCTGCCTCTGCCTTCCGAGCGCTGGGATTAAAGGTGTGCACCACCACTGCCCAGTAATTTTATAGGTGTTGTTTTGTTTAAATTTCCCAGTTGCTGTTGGTGCATGTAATACAATTGATTTTATATTTTCATGATATCCCAGAAACTCTTTCATTACTATTTACTAATCTTTAAATTATTTTTCAGTGGGTGTTTATGTCTTCTGTGATTAGTTAAACTTTCTTTTTTGCTCCTTATGTCTCTCACTTCTTTTCCTTGCCCATGCATCCTCTAAGACCTCTGGTACAAAGCTGCATATAAATAGAGACAAGAGTTTTTCTTGCTTTGTTTCAGATAAAAAAGAATGCATTTATCATTTCACCATTGAGTAATACAATTCCAAGCGATTATTTTGTTTTGTTTGATTTATATAAACTTTACCAGGCAAAGGTTTATTTTTGCTATAAAAGCTTTGTTTTGATTTTAATCATGAAGTATTGCTTAGTTCTACCAAATTCTTTTCTTGTATCTAATATAATAATCAAATGATTTGTTTGTTCTTTTAATCTGATAATGTTGTAATTTAGGTTAATACATTTCTACTGTTGAATTAATCTTGCTTTCTCAAAATAAAACCAATTTAATTTCAGTATGTTATTATTTGACCTATTGTTGAACCTAATTTTTTTTAGTATTTAGGAATCTTTTGGATTCATTCTTCAATAAGATGGGCTATGGCTATACTTGGCTTTTTGATGTTTCCATTTTCTGGCTTGGACATAAAGTTCTAACAGTGAGAGAGGAATGTGATGATTGTCCTGCATGTCACCTGTACTGGACATGGATCAACCTAGAGACATGACTCTTGACATGTCTGTAAAGCTTTTTTCTGGAGGGATTCATTTCAGGAAGAAGACCTTCCCACACAGGGAAAGCACCTTCTGGCGATGTCCCAGATACAGGAAAACCCGAGGGGAAAATTAGCTTTTTGCCTGCTTTCCTTCAACTCTTGCTAGTTTGTGCATCTACTTGTCTTCTTCCATCCTTCACTGATGCCAGAACCCGGCCTCTTTAGCGTTCCAACGCAAGCTGAAGATCATTGGCTCTAGCAAACTTCCAGTCAGTGCCAGATTAGGACTGCCAAAGTATCCAGTCCTAGGAACTGAGCGGTTACCAAGAACTCAGTCCCTTCAGTGTGAAAACGGTCATTCTTTGTTTCACCTAAACTATTGCCAGCTAAACAGACATTGGCAGGCTTGAAAGCCTCTTTCCTAATCAGTTTTGGACCCTGCTCTACCTCCCATTTCCCAGTAACACTAGAAAGGGAAGCATCCCGGTTGTCCCTCCTAAAGCTGCAAAAGTACTGTATGCAGAGGAGCTGCCATCTTGGCTTTGCTGAGGCCCACCAAGGAAAGACCTGTTCCTCAATGCCAGTAGGAAGGACTCTGAGTTCTACCTCTGGCCCTCGATGTTCTGCTCTGCCCCAAAGATTGGAAGATTGTCCTTCATGTCAATCACCTGGCTAGAAGACTACCTCTCAGGAAATCTGACTCCCTGAAGATACGCTAAGTGGATGCGAGGAATAACTGTCCCCTACTGAGATGATGTGCCTGCCCTCCCTAGAAGAATCCCACAAGGTAGTGGGCCATAGGTTTTCAGGGCTAAGCCAGTCAACTTGTCTGAGTTCTAGCTTCGAATGTGTAATTTTTTTTTTTTTTTGGTTTCTTGAGACAGGGTTTCTCTGTGGCTTTGGAGCCTGTCCTGGAACTAGCTCTTGTAGACCAGGCTGGCCTTGAACTCACAGAGATCCACCTGCCTCTGCCTCCCGAGTGCTGGGATTAAAGGTGTGTGCCACCACCACCCGGTCAAACGTGTAACTTTGCTTTTTCCCTTCTTCTTCCCTGACCTCTCTCTCTGTTTTTTTGAGACAGGGTTTCTCTGTGTAGCCCTGGCTGTCCTGCCTCTGCCTCCTGAGTGCTAGGATTAAGGGCATGCACCACCACCCGACTTTCCTTCTCTCTTTTTAAAATACCAGCCAGAATGTGGCCTTTCTCACCATTTCTCAGAGTTTTGTGAGTGACAAGGACACAGCCCCCTACCCACTGCAGCTGCCCACCCAAGGAGTTCATTCCAATCTCCAGAGGGCAAGCTGAGATTCAAGATTCAATAAAGAAATGAGTTTCAGAGTGGACCATATAGGAAGCAAAATTGGATTTATTAAACATGAGAGAAAGGTGTACAAATGACAAGTGTGGGCTCTGGGAGACAGTCACTTTAGGCATCTTTACCATGGGTATCTGGAGTTGCTAGCTCTTGAGTGAGTTACATTGCTAAATGTTTGCTAGCACTGCCGTTCCAGTTTACCCTGCATAAAGGGTAGAGGTCATGACAAGGTTAAAAGTCAAAAGGGATCCCCCCAAAACTAAGTTCTCGGCCTCCCCAGATGGCTGGACCATGTCATCCGAGTATGGACACACTTCACTCTGTTGATTCTGCTCTAGGACCCCTGGCCACACAGGGAGTACTTCCTCATCTAAGTCCATGTGAAAGTTCAAACAATCTCCTTCTCAAGACTGAGGAGATTTTTGTGTTTGTTTATGAAAAATATCATTATTTTTTTAATTCCTGTAACAGCTTTTTTATTATTATCTAAGCTTTCTATTTTTCCTTCAGACAATTTTAATAATTTATGTTTTCTACTATAATGTTTGTCTGTTATTCCTGTTTTTAAATTAAATAACACAAAACTTATTAAGTGGGTCCCTTACTTTATTTAAAAATTATTGTAGAATCCTGCATTTATGTTCATGTTCCCATTTTTAGTTATTCTTAAGGTTGAATTTTCTGTCTTATTTTAAGTTTCCCAATATTTCTGGAAGTTTGTTAATTCTTTTATTAGAAATTTTATGAAACTGGTAGGAGGAGGCCACTTGTTCATCCTGGCCACCCAGAACCGAAATAATCACACAGAAATTGTATTAATTAAAACACCGCTTGGCCCATTAGCTCTAGCTTCTTATTGGCTAACAACTCTTATGTTGTGATCTAGCTGCCCTCACCCCTCCTGACCGACAGTGGAACTTCCTTGTGGTCTGTAATTGACAAGGATGTTTGTGTTCTTTCTGGCCGGTGGTTTTCCACATAAGCAGTAGAGGTATAAAAGGCTTTAGCTCAGGGCAAAATAAAGGTTGCTGTTCTTCCACCTGAAAAGAAGCCTCCGTGTCTCAATCCCGGCACTCTCCCCCGCCAGTCTCGGCAAGTCCAGGCCGTGCTGTGTGAGGCGAGTGGAGGGTCCACCAAGATCTGGAAAGTGGGGATTCATGAATGGGGTTGCTCTGTCTGCCAGCTAAATCGAGGAGCATATTGGGGAAGGTAATGTGTTTTTTATTTCATCCCCAGAGATACTCTGAGGGACATCCTCCAAAAGACTAGCAAGTATAAAGAAGAGGCAGGAGGGTGAATTGAAGGCCTCAAAAAGTAGCTGAAACTCTTAAAGCAACAAGGCACGGAAGTAACAAGGAAGACAGCTGGAGATTTCATACAATAGTTCAAGTTAGCCCCTGGTTTATTACAGGCGGGGATTTAAATGTTCCAGACTGGGAACAAGCCAAGTCAGATTAAAAGGAAACAGGAGGCAGGAGGGTGAATTGAGGGCCTCAAAAAGATAGAATGTGTACAGATGTATGTTATTGTGTTGATTGTGTTGTCTTTTGTGTTCTAGGCTGGAGAAAGACATTTGATTCTGGGAACTGCTAAGAAAGGTATTTTGACTTTAAAATATGAGCCAAAGGATTTGATGCTTTGGAAAAGAGGTTCTGCTTTTGTCTCCACAGAGGATGAGAACCTGTGGATTCATTGCAAATTTATGTGGTTTGATTCACCCAGACCCCCTGAAATGTTGATGTAAAATACCCTCCAGAATGCAGCACCCCCACACAACAGGAAGTAGCCAGACAGGTTGACAATGCCCAAATTCCCTAAAAGATTGTTGAAGTGGGGCCCCTTCAATGGTTCTGGAGCAGGAGCAGCCAGCCTGCTTCCGTGAGTTCTGCTCCACTCCATGCACCAGTTTGGACCCAGAGTGAGTGCGGCTGGGGTCAGAAGGCAGCTGGAGCAGAGCTTTGCCACCATACCTATTGCTGCCGGAGTTGCTCTTTCCCAGACTGTGCAGATGGCTGAGACTGTCAACCAGATTGCTGAAAAAGTCAGCAATGCTTTGGACATTCAAAATGATCTTAATGGACATAACCAATAAGTGGCTCTGGTTCAGGAGCAAGTGGACTATCTTTGGACTTTTCAACAGTTAATCATGTTATGTGTGTTACTCATGGCACTGTATTGCATGCTTCTGCTACTGTTATGGAACTCAACTGTCATATGAGAGGGGTTTGGAATACTGCTTTTGTTAATTTTACCACCCAGTTAGTACATGCTAGCTGGTTGCAGCGCTAGTCTAGCTCATTGGTGCTGTCAGTCCTGGGGATACTTGGTTTAGGGTATGTGTCTGGGTAGCCACGGACGGGCAATAATTGGGGCCAGGATGCCACCTAAGACAGGGAATATTAGAGGGCTATTCCCCACAACAGGCAAGGTATTCCACCCAAAGTAACAAGACAGGCACCGTTTATTTTATAAAATAAAACAGGAGGAGTTGTGATCTAGCTGCCCTCACTCCTCTGACTGACAGTGGAACTCCCTTGTGATCTGTAATTGACAAGGATGTTTGTCTTCTTTCTGGCCGGTGGTTTTCCACAGAAGCAGTAGAGGTATAAAAGGCTTTAGCTCAGGGCAAAATAAAGGTTGCTGTTCTTCCACCTGAAAAGAAGCCTCCATGTCTCAATCAACCCTGGCACCCCTCCCACCAGTCTCGGCATCCAGGCCATGCCAGCAGTGAGGCACTCTTATATTAATTTAACACATTTCTATTAATCTGTATAGCTCCACAGGGCAGTGGCTTACTGGCAAAGATTTGGCATGTTTGACTCTGGCGGCAGCTCCATGGCAGCTCCCTGACTCTGCCTTCTTCCTCCCAGCATTCAGTTCCGTCCTCCCCACCTACCTAAGTTCTGCCCTATCAACAGGCCACTGCAGTTTCTTTATTAATTAATGGTAATCACAGCACACAGAGGGGACTCCCACATCAGCAACTGTTTTGGGTTTATGGTATTTCTTTATCTTTCTTTTACATTTTATCTTGTTTGATGTCACTCCATTCTGTGTAAAGTTGACTGGTTTTTGTGTTTTCCCACTTATTTGGAGATTAACCATTTTTCTTCATTTTGCTTTCTTTTATCTCATATCATCATTGAAGATTATGCATTTTTAAAAAATATTTTTATTTATTTACTTGTGTGTACGAATATTTTGCTCAAGTCATGTGTGTGCACCATGGGTGCCTGTTGGAGCCCCTGTAACTGGGGTTATGGATGGTTGTAAGTCATTGTGTGGGTGGTGGGGATTGAACCCAGGTCCTTTGCAAGAGCAACAGTGTTTTTATTTCCTGAGCCATCTTTCTAGTCCCCTATGCAGTTTTTTCTAAAGAACAGTTTTATTGTCTCTCACATTCTTATGTAAATTTTTATTACCACCAAAATGTAATTTTTCACCCTCAATTTGTCTCTAAGTCATAAGTAATTCAGACATTATTTACGAATCCCAAACACTGATGGATTTTATCTAGTGTGGTTTGACAGTGTCTTCGATAACTTGCGGATTGGAAATTTGGTCCACAGTGTGATAGTGTTGGGACTTTTAGCACATGGGGCCTGGTGAGGAGTGTTTTGGTCACAGGTAAATAGGGCTCTGCTCATGCAAGGGATTAGGATGGTTTTCTAAGGATAATTTTGACCTGACTGAACTACCTCTTAAGAGAGGGCCGTTGAATTGTTTGGTTTTGTTTGTTCTAGAGTATGGCTGCCGCCACTCTGCTCCTCTTCCTCTCCCCTGCGGCCGCTCACATGTCATGAGGTGATAGAGCCAGGGGACTCTCCCCAGAAGGGGTGTATTAATACTTGGGCTTCCAGCCTCCAAAACTGTCCTCCAAACAAAGATCTTTTCTTTAAAGAGGAAAAGTACCTAGCATTTCATCACAGCAGCAGAAAATGGACTCTTGCCACACTTGGGACTGACAGCACAAAATGACCTCAGCATCTTTCCCACAGGCTCAGAAGCCTTCCCCAGGGTGGGTGCTTTCCAGGAAGTTAGGGAGAATCATTACTGACCTAGAGACAGAGAAAAAAAGACACACACACACACACACACACACACACATCCTAGAACATTTTATTTTAAATCATGGACATATCACCCTGGCTTCAAAGGCTTTATTGAGTAACAACCATGTTTAAGATAATGAGTTATAAATAACGGCAATTCTGTTGTCCTCATAGAGCAGAAAGCCAGCTTGGTAACATGAGTTTTTAACTCTAATAGCCTTCCCTGGGGGCATCTCTGGTACCTGGCATTGCCTCATGAGCTCTGTCTCATTTCTCAAGGCTTCCGGGAGCCAGCTGGTATTATCTCTACTTCCAGACAATGGAACAGGCTTAGAGAAATGAAACAGCCCACATTAGGCCAGCACTGGGACTAAGTCCAAGCCACACCCATGTGACAGAATGCCGTGTTGGGCCATTGAAAAGATGGTGCCATTTCCTCCCTTACCCTTTGTCCACACAGTAGGTGGAGGGTGGGAGGAGAATTGAAGGCAAGGCAGTCAGTTCGCTCCTCAGTCACGGAAAGTACTGGGTTTTCAAGCCGCTCTAAATTGCCCAATGGTCAGTTGACTTAGAACCTTGCTTTGGGGCCTGTTGTCTGCTCTGCCTATCTTGTCAGGTGCCTTGGTCACCCAAACAGAAGCTCATCCTGTGGCTTGAGGCTCTGAGAAAGCACCACGCTGAACACTCTTCCCAGGTCCGGTTATGGCTGACCCACATGGTCAAGGACGCTAGGTCGGCTCTGAGGGCGGGGAAGTTAAGACCACACCTGCACACTGGCCACCCTCCACTTTCCACCGCTTGGCTGTGTGAGACAAAGGTGCACACGAGTTAGGCCTATTATCCCACTTCAACTTCCGTAGCTTTGACTTAAGTCACTTTCCCCGCGCTTACCAGTGGAGGTGGGACCCTCTGGAGGCACGGGCGACTCACCCAAGGACACTGGCGGAAAGCCAGGACTGAGAGGCAAAGCTCATCGTGTTACATTCTTTTGAAGAGTGTTTTCTTCTTCTTTTAGGTTTAAAAAAAAAATACCAATCCAAGTTCCCACGCCTTCCCCTCCTCCCATTCCCTCCACACACCCTCCTACTCCACCCCCATCTAATCCTCAGAGAGGGTAAGGCACATTGCCTTGTGGAAGGTCCAAGGCCCTCCCTACTATATCTAGGCTGAGCAAGGTATCCATCCAAAGAGAATAGGATCCCAAAAAGCCAGTACATGCAGTAGGGATAAATCCTGGTGTCACTGCCAGTGGCCCCTCAGTCTGCCCCAGCCATGCAACTGTCAACCACACACAGAGGGACTAGTTTGGTCCTATGCTTGTTTCTTCCCAGTCTGGCAGGAGTTGGTGAGCTCCCATTAGCTCAGGCAGACTGTTTCAGTGGGTGAACCCATCATGGTCTTGACCTCCTTGCTCATATTCTCACTCCTCCCACTCTTCAACTGGACTTTGGGAGCTCAGTCCAGTGCTCCGATGTGAGTCTCTGCCTCTGCCTCCATCAGTTGCTGCATGAAGGCTCTATGGTGATATTTAAGATAATCATCAGTCTAACTACAGGGCAAGTCAAGATCGGGCCCCCTTTCCTCTATTTTTCAGGGTCCTAGGTGGGGTCATCCTTGTGGATTCCTGGGAATTTCTCTAGAGCCAGGTTTCTGCTAACCCTGTAATGGCTCCTTCAATCAAGATATCTTTCTCCTTGCTCTCATCTCTGTCTTTCCTCCATCTCGACCATCCCATTCCCTCAAGTTCTTCTCTCCCCTCCACTTCTCCTCCTGCCCTCCCCTGAAGAGTGTTTTCATACAGGACACACTGCTTTTATTTCAGATGGTAGAAGGGAAAATAGAGTGGAGAGAGATGGTGCCTGGCAAGTCTCCTGTCATACACCGATGGGCTTGTTCTAGCTGGGAAAAAAAATGACAACCATACAGTCACTATAGTGACCATGGTAAGATTTGGTTTAATTCCCACTGAAGCATGAAGCTCAGACTTTTAGCTTTATCTGGGAGCTTGTTGGGAATGCAGATTCCTAGGTTCTCCATATTGAGTTTTAGCCGGAGCCTATGGTGAGGTACACACGCATTGAATTTTAAGAGTGATGTGGGATACCCAGGAAAGCCCATTAATTTTGTTTATCCATGCACAGCTTAGTTTTAAATTGTATACAGTTTAGTCCTGTAGGTCTGGGAATGTATTTGTTTGCTCATCTCTTCAAAAATGCCAGCCTGGGAGCTGCTGCGTTCTGGATGTCTGTGTCCCCCTAAAATTTATATGTTGACATTTGGGAGATAATTTGGTCACAAGTACAGAACCCCTAGAAATGGGCCCAGGGGTGCTTAATCACCTCCTACACAGATGGACCCAGGAAAAGGGGACACTGACAAACCAGAAATCAGCCTTCACTATCAGCCAAATCCTCAGGCACCTTGGCCTTCTGCGTCTCAACCCTTGGAATTGTAGGAAACAAATTTCTCATGTTCTTAAGCTTTATCCCATGTACTCTCTGTTATGTCTGAAATCTGAAATGTGCCCCCACGGTGGTGGAGGCTGAATTGCTAACCTGCGAGACTTCAGAAGATGGACATATGAAAGGAAGATTCCAGATGTTTCTTCTCTCCTTGCTTCCTGGCCCCCACCAGGTGAGCACACAGTGTGTGCTTCTGTCACACCCTAGGCCCTGAGGTCACACACAGGCCTGTCAAAGCACGAGTTCACGCACATCTCCCCTGTTTTCAGGTGTCCTGTCACACTAATGGAAAGCTGGCTGAAACAGTCCTCCAAAGCGCATCGCAAAAACTTAACCTCTAGCACAACAGTAACCAGAAGAGGGGCCTGCTGGGAGGTATTTTGTTCCTGAGAGGATGAACGCCCACAGGAAAAAGGCATGCGCCTACAAATTTGCTTTCTCTTTCTCCTGTGTTCTCTTGTCTGGCCTCCTTTCCACCACGAGACAACAGAAAGAAGGCCTCCCGAACGCCAGCCCTCGGCTTCCCCATCTCCAGAACTTTGCGTGTTCATAAATTACCCAGCCTCAGACATTCTGTCTCAGCAGCATTGGCCTGAGCAACACACAGCTCTCTAGTCTATTTGTTACTATTTCTTGTGTTTTGAGGCACGCGTGTGTGTTTATGCAAAGCAAAACAGGGCCTTGTATAGGCATGCCAATTATTTAGTCATTAAGATAAATGCCCCTGGTTGTGGTGACACACACCAGTAGGATTTGCTGAAGGAGGCAGAGGCAGGAGGATCATGAATCTGAGGCCAGACTGGGTTACACATTTGGTACTGGAGAGACAACTCAAAGGTTAGGAGCACTGACTGCTCTTCCAGAGGTCCTGAGTTCAATTCCCAGCAACCACATGGTGGCTCACAACCATCTGTAATGAGATCTGATGCCCTCTTCTGGCCTGCAGGCAAACATGCAGACAGAGCACTGTATCTATAATAAATAAATAAAAGAAAAAAAAGGGTAAATCCCTGGCCATTTTTTTTCTCCCAATCCAAATCAGGTGTAACAAGGTTTACAGCAGCATCATACATAAATTAGAAGCAGACAGGATGAAGCACTATTCACCAAGATTAACGGGAAAGACACCCAAAGCCTAACTATGCCTCTACACACATACAGTGAGATACTTGAAGACGCAAATAAGGCCGTGGACACAAATAAGTTATTACCAAAAGAATTGATACATGGGGATAAATGTGGCTAAAGAACCACAAAAGCTACAGCCTAAAAACTACAAACCTGGTTGACTTTGACCTGGCTAATGAGGTAAATGGAAGCTTATCCCGTATCTATGGGACGCTGTGTGCCTTCTACAGTCTACACACAAATTAGCTCCTTTGGAACCCTAGGCACCTCACTGAATCTGGAGGGCTGGGGTAGATATTCATACTGAGTTACGAGGTAGTCAGAACAACCTGATAGTTCTGGGAGAGAGTGGAGTAGGAGGCCGCACACCTTGCCATTCAAAGCATTTCAAATCAGTAATCCTCAAGATCCTGGAAGGGTGTGGGTGTGTCCCCGTGGGAGAGCGCTCACTGAGTTTATAGAAGCCCCGGGTTCAACCACTTTGGAAAGGCAAGATGATAGGGCAGTAGTAGCTCAGGAAAAGTCGTTTAGATCCAGACAGTGGAACACTAGACAGAGAGATAAGAGTCAGAGAGCCACGGACTGTGCCATTCAATAGCTCCTCCCCACAAATATGGGAAAACAGAAACTTTGTCAAGACGCCCAAACAATATAAAGGAACAATGGTGAATGAAAGAGTTGGGGGCAGCATCAACAAACAGTCTAGTCTTAGTGGAGGGTTTACCTGTCGTTGTCTCAACTGCTCGTAACACTTAAGGGCAGAACCTAGGCACCGAGCAGAGGACCCTGGTCTCTGCTTTTGTGATTTGAGATGGGGTCACAGCTTTAAAAAGACTATACACATCTCATCCCCATGTGCGCACCAAACTCTCTTCCAGGCCCCCACACTACCTGTAGTGGTAAAAATAAAAAATGCTGTGGATCCCCAAGTGGCTGCAGCGGCAGAAATGCTGCAGGACCCTGAGTGGCGGCAGGCAGTGGGTTCTGGGCAGGGGGAAGCCGGTCTGGAGGCAGCCAGTCCTAGGCAGGGACGGTGCATAAGACTACGCTGCAGGTCTTTGAAGGCAGCGAGCGACGTGGTGGCAGCAGGCGAGGGACAGAGGGATAGGAATGCCATGCAGAGTGAGGTTGGATATTTATTTAGTGGGTTATGGAGGGGGAAGGAAGAAGAGAACAGCAGGGAGAAAGAGAGGAGAGAGAGAAGAGAGAGGAGGGAGAGAGAAGAGAGAGGAGAGAGAGAGAAGGGAGAGACGGAAGCTGCCTCTCTGAGAGGGAGATGGAAAAGGGAGAGACTCAGGCTACAGGCAGGAAGGAAGATCTGCCTGTCTCAGCAGACAGGGGAGGGAGTGGGCATGGCTTGCCTCTTAAAGAGACAGAACAGATTATTACACTATCTGCTAAACAAGACCTATACAGGTGGGATTACACCCTCCTAGGAACGCAGTGGCCAATGGTAAAGATTATTGGTAGATTTATTAGCTGTACTATTGTACTTAACATTTTAAATTTCCTTATCCTATGTGTAAGGAATGCTTGCTCTGCTTTTCAATGTCAGTAAATAAGTCAGACCCAGATTTCACAAACCGAAATGAAATAAGGACAGTTTTAATGACAGGCAAGATCAGCCATAGCCACGGGGGTTATCACAGGGCTCATCCCTTGCACTCCTGATCTCACTCTCCAGATGTGCCAACCTCTTTGATTTCACTTCAAGCTCCTTTTTCCATTTCCTAGAGACAAACATTTCCAAAATTCTTGACTATTCCTATTTCTTCCCCATGGCCCCAAACAATATGTGTACATTGTCTTGATTAGTGAATGTTAGGACTTACACACTGACTACTGATTCTTTGAGCTTTTAAATTAAAAATTTAAGTTAGCAGGTGTCAAAATGGGATTTTCTTTTGCTTCCCACTTTTAAAGTCACATTATTTGCGTGGGTGTGTTTATGAACATGCACAAGCATGATCCAGGAGAGCAGATGGCACACACATGCCCACCACGGTGCAAGTGAGGAGGTCAGAGGGCAGTTGGGCTCTTTCCTTTCACCCTGTGTGTCCCTGGGATAGAACTGAGGTCACCAGGCACAGCAGGAAGCATGTTCACCCAATGGGAGCCATCTCACTGGCCCTGCTTCCTTTTTTTATTAGAAGATTTAAATTTACATACTGAAAACCAGTAAAAGATATGAAGATTGAAATAAAAATGGAATTCAGTGAGAGTAGTTAGTGTGCAGAACAGCACAGCACTTTCAACAGCGTTACCAACCAGAAGGGGAAACGGGTCAGGAAGTGTTTGAACAGCAATTCCCAACAGAACAGGATCAGGAGCTCATGATTTCTCTTAACTGAACCGGGCAGTGGTGGTGCATGCCTTTAATCCCAGTGCTTGGGAGGCAGAGGCAGGAGAGTATTTGTGAGTTTGAGGCCAGCTAGTCTACACAGAGAAACCCTGTTTCTAAAAGATTTCTCATAACTGGTCAGATGCTGGTTCAATCGATCATGACTTTCAGGTTTTAAATATAACATAGATCATATATGTATTGAGATTTAGTTATACAGTAATTTTGACCCTGTCTAATTTCCCACATTCTCTCTATACCTCCTCTGCTGGTCTTTCTTCCTTTTCTCTTTCTTTCTTTCTTTCTTTCTTTCTTTCTTTCTTTCTCTCTCTCTCTCTCTCTCTCTCTCTCTCTCTCTTTCTTTCTTTCTTTCTTTTTTTTGGAGACAGAGTCTTACTAACATACTCCAGGCTGTCCAGGAACTTCCTAGTAGCCTAGGCTGACCTTGAACTCACAGAGACTCACCTACTTCTGCCTCCCTGCCTCTCGAGTCCTGGAAATAAAAGCATGTGATGTCACACCCAGCTCTTTGTTGCCTTTCTTTCTTTCTTTCTTTCTTTCTTTCTTTCTTTCTTTCTTTCTTTCTTTCTTTCTTTCTTTCTTTCTTTCTTTCTTTCCATTATTGGTTTTTCGAGACAGGGTCCCTCTGTGCAGCCAACCTCTCCCAGTACTGGACCCTTGTTCTCCTGGTAAACTCTGACTTGAGTACTTTCACTGTGTGTTCCTCTGTCCTGCCCTGTGGCCTTGTTCACCAGCCTTGGCTGTCGGTGGCCACATCTTTCCAATACAATTTGCTTCTCCCACTTTGCTTGCTTTCTTTAATGCATCTGAGACTCTGTGGCTCCTAGGCTTCAGCATCTGGGGGGAAGGGAATTGAACATAACCTTTCCTATGTGGGTGTTCAGACCTGCATTTGCATAAAGAAGCAGTCATTTGTGCAGATGAAATGAGCAGTTACGTATGTGCAGACAGATCCTAATAGGTACCGTATGTCCTGGTCCCCTGGACCAATTGGTTATTAATGCAACAGATGGGGCAATTCAGCATTGGCACGTTCCCCAGATGCCACCCTCCTTCTTCCAGGCCTGCATGCTTCTGGCACCTTCCATCTCTTTGTCACCACCGAGTGCCTGCCGCAAGCAGCCTCCAGCACAGGTCCTTAGTTCCAGTGACAATTAAATTGTATTTCCTTAATGAGGGTGCCACTGGAGAGACCCCACAGGCCTTCGCTGTCGAAGGGCCTCTCCAGTGAGAAATGATGGGTTTCTAAATTGCCTCCTCTGTGAGAGGCAGGCAGCTTGCGTGGAGTGTTCAGTGTTTTGAAGTTCGCTAAGGTGACTCGGGCCTCCTGTGAGGTCGCATACCCCACTCTCTCAGAGGGCGCTTTTCCTGATCTGAGCTTAATGAGTTTTTCCTGTAGGGTTAGATCTAAGGTTACAGTGCCCACCCTGGGAGTTGCTGGGGGAGGGGAGAGACTTCATGGCTGCCTGAGTCTCTGTGATGTCACACTGTTTGCTTGCCTTATGCTAATGAGAAAGAATATCTTTGCTTAATAATGGATAAGGCAATGATCACGCCACCACTTTTCCGCCTTACGCAAAGAAGAAGTGGTAGAAAATGTCGGAGGAGTCACTAAGGGAAGATCTAAAATCCCAGTGTGGCCTGGGCTCGAACTTTCCCTCCCTAACTGACATCTGTTGTTTGCGCAAACTTTTACTCCCATTGTTTCAACAAAGTTTTGAAGCAACTTTGGAGGTAGATATTTTGTCTCCTTTTCTGTAAGTGGGGAAATGGAGGCTCAGAGAAGTTAAGTAGCTCGCCAAAGGCAAATAGCTAGGAAGTGACTTACTGAGGTTTCCTACCTGTCCCTCACAAGGGAAGGGTTTCCCACGCTTCTCACTCCCACCCGGAGCAGGTGGAACTGAAGTGAGCAGGCGCTGCTTGCGGAGGTCACAGTTAGTGAAGGACAGAGTACTGGGGTGGACCCGGGGCCTCGTACCATGCTCTCCTGCGCATTCTCGGTCCTCAGATCTCACCAAGTACCAGCATCCAAAAACCTTCATCTACAGTGGTAAACTGGGGACCCTAGAAAATGGGCCCCAGGAAAAACTACGCGTTAGGCTCTAAAACCATCCAGGCTGCAGATGGGAGGTAATGTAGGTGGCTTACAATGTATTCACAGCTGACAGATGTCAACGTCGGATGACAGACACACAGGCACTTGGATATTCTTCTCTCCCAGACCTGCACACATTTGAAATATACTATACTTTACAAAACTTTGAAAAATAGAGCAAAGTACGTTAACCAACATTTTTAGCATCTCGTATGTGTGGTGGACTATTGCCAAACAGTTCTGGGCTCCCAGGAGTTTCCAGAGAGTGAGAAACCAAAAGTGTGGTCAATACACAGCTACTGCTCATTGTTGGGATTCTGAGTCAGCCAAACATGAACTGAACCTCCGTCCTGACCTCTCCTGGCCCCGTGAACTGCTTACATGTCCACTCCTGTGATGTTTTCATGTTTCCTGCAGGTCTGGGACGTGTGCTCTCTTTACTCCTTCTGTAGTACACTCCTACCCATCCCCCCATGCCCTGCACACCTGTGGCCCTGACTGTGGGAGACACCTTTGTTGATCTTATCAGAGAATGTACATCTGCCTTCCTAACAGAACCTTCCCACCGTAAGTACTATTCCTTTTCCTGTGGACCAGACACAGTGATACTCAGAAATGTTTTCATATTTGAACTGTTTCCAAGTATTTGAACATTGCCAAGAAATAGGAATTAAATAATGACAGCTACTATCATATTGGTTACTCTTTATTATTACTATTAACATGGTTTTAGTATATGCACCCCTAATCAGATACACAGGGTGAAAGTTTGTTGGCAGAATTCCAGCTAAATAAGGGCTTTTTACCACCCCCTCTTTTTTTCTTTGAGCCAGGGCCTTGTCTCATTATGTAGCCCTGGCTGTTCTGGAATTCACTTTGTAGACCAGGCTGGCCTTGAACTCATAGAGATCCACCTGTCTCTGCCTCCTGAGTGCTGGGATTAAAGGCGTGTACTACCATGGTGAGCAAGAAGGGCCTTTGGAGAGTGGCCAAATGCGAACAGGTGTTTCCTGGGGGATGGACATCTGTCAAAGGGTCTTGGTTTCTTTGTGTTTGGAGCCCAAAGCAAGCTCAGGCACAGGTGACCTAACTCCTGTCCTCTGTGCAAACCCTTAGAGAAATTTGCTCGCAGCTGTGCTCGATACCTGCCCTAGCATTTGCCAGGCTTCCCGGGACCCTTGTGCAAAGTCAGTGAGTTCTGCAGACACAGGCCACAGGCAGAACAGGAGCTGCCTTCATAGACAGAGACTAGGAAGTGGCAAGAGAAGGTTTAAGGGTGGAAAGCACAGTCGTGCACAGCTGCTCCTAACGGAAGAACAAAGGGCCTTTGAACAGGCGCAAGTCTGGTTCTCTTCTGTATGGGACAACGGGTGCTGCAAAGCTGGAGCTGAAAACCATGGCGCTGGCCTTCTGGGTGCCACTGCTACCCTTTACCACCCATGATGCTTCTAGGTGGGAGGGGAGCATTGACTGTATAGGCACAGAAACCATGGGCAAAGAGGTGGGTGAGGCAAGCTGTGTCCCACCCAAGAGAGGCTAAGCACCTTATCTGCCATTTCAGCTCCACTTGTGACTCGTTGTTTACTAATATTGGCTCCCAGATACTGCAGCTACCCTTGCCGAAAGGTGACAGATAGCCTCCTCTGCCTCAGAACTAGCCCTGAACGGGGCCTTTGTACATGTGCGTTTACAAAAGCATTGGCAAGGATAGGTTTGGCATGAAGTGTACAGGGTAGGTCATTTGAATGTGGCTGAAGGAATATGCTAGAAGAGTCTCTGGGACAATTAATTCTTAAATCAGAAATTGCCTGTCAGGATCATCCTCCTGTTTGATGTAGGGCTACACATGCTTCTGGGCCAAAATCACCTTGCAGTTGACATCTCTATAGCTCACTGCTTTTAGAAATGGTGTTTCGGAGAATCTAGCACTGCATGGCTTCCCTGGTAGCAAGTGTGGCGGTGCGCCTTTAAACTGTGCCTGCTCCCTCAGATTTGCCCTCCACCTGTTTATTTGCATGCATCAGTACTTTTAAATATTTATATGACTTTGAAAGTCTTTGGACAATGCTTGTGCTGAGGACCATTCCCCCCAGCCTTCCCAGGAGATGCTAGGTCCCAGATGGCTAGCTCACAAAGGTCCTTCCTTTCAACAGATTTCAATTTTGATATGGCTTTTAAACCCTGCCTGTGGATTTTATCTTTTTCCAATTTTTCCAGGATAACAAACAGCTGAGTCAATGTGGAGCTTTTCGTTATTTGTCCAGGAATCAGGTTCTATTGACCCGGTACCGTCACATGCTACAGGTCTCACCTGCCACTCCGTCCCATCTCAACCACATGGTGAGCTCCATCCCATCTCAACCACACGGTGAACTCTGTCCCATCTCAACCACACAGTGAACTCTGTCCCATCTCAACCACATGGTGAACTCCAACCCATCTCAACCACAGAGTGAACTCTGCCCTATCTCAACCACATGGTGAACTCCGTCCCATCTCAACCACACAGTGAACTCTGCCCTATCTCAACCACATGGTGAACTCTGTCCCATCTCAACCACATGGTGAACTCTGCCCTATCTCAACCACACTGTGAACTCTGTCCCATCTCAACCACATGGTGAACTCTGCCCTATCTCAACCACATGGTGAACTCCACCCCATCTCAACCACACGGTGAACTCTGCCCTATCTCAACCACACGGTGAACTCCAACCCATCTCAACCACATAGTGAACTCTGCCCTATCTCAACCACATGGTGAACTCCATCCCATCTCAACCACACGGTGAACTCTG
>PVIU01015197.1:0-42805 GCA_004026605.1 Ondatra zibethicus
TAATTCAACTTACATTTCTCTTACAATAATATAATAAACAATATAACAGTGTAGTTTAAACAAAATAAAAAGTTTTATAACTTTATTACCAGAATTTTATAAATAAATTCCATAGAACATTACAATTTTGTTTCATGTCAGTATCAATTGCCTGTCCAGTCTTATAAGTTAATAAATACTAACTGAATAACCAGAAGATCGTCTTTCTCAGTCAAAAAAAATTGCTTGTTACATAATTACAAAGAAATATATGGGAGACAAAATATTCTTTATTAGCATATTTTATACAATCAGATAATCAAATTACTTTATATGTTAATAGCTTATATTATCCTACAATATATTACATTTGTGTTAGTATCTTATAATCACAGGAAATTTTAAAATGTGCCAACATCTTGTTTTAAATTATACTTACTTTACCATAAGGTATATTGTGAATATGTCACCCTCTTATACTCAGTAGAAATTCTCTAGACTTCACTGCATATATCTTTCCTTCCTGATTTCTCACCACCAACTCTCAGGTTATTATTTGCAAAGGGTTGCCTGTCCCATAAGTCTTTATAAAATTTAGGTACATGAATATGTACTGCAAAGGCTTATTCTACAGTTATAGAATATGGCCCACTTACCACGCATAGGGCATGAAATTCATATTTGCTGAGTATTTGTTGAAGACGTGTTTACCTAATTTTATGTAAGCCAATGACAAACTCATTCCCTGAGAAAATTCTATTGAACTAAATAAATGAAAAAGGGAACCTATAGCAACATTAAGCCTCTAGTTATTTAAAAATAGATTACTGAAATTACATTGCTTCATCTAAAATATAACTCGTAAGTATCCATTTCCACCCTAGACAACATGGCATTCAACATTTCTTTGATGTTTACAGTAATGAAATAATAATCGTATAGTAATAATAATTTGTCTTATAAGTCTTTACATAAAGCTAAACACAATACATAATTTGCTTTATAAGACATCTAAGAAATAGAGAGATAACTTCCAGTGCATATGCTTTTATTTACCATAATTAGGCAATGAAGAAGCTATAACTTCACTATATTGCATTTATTTTAAATTAGTTACTTAATCAACATCTAACCCATAATCTAGAAAAGATAACACAATCACATGAACAATAGGACATACTAATCATGGAGTATTAGGCTCAAGTTCAATATACAAATAAGAGCCTTTAAAAATAAAACAATTACTTAGGCCAAACTTTTTTGCGGGAGTTGTTTTTTATTTTTTGCTTTAAACATACAAGGAAGAAAAGATTAAAGGGATAAAGAAAATGCACACAGATTTTTAAATGTTTGAAGGATTAGACATCACCTTATTTGTGTGTGCTCATTTGCTGGCATCCTTTTAAAAACGTGTACATTTGAAGAGCTTGGCACACTGCAATCAGAGCACTTTATCATGACTTTCAGAAAGAAATTACCTCTAAATTATGCAAATTGCCTTAATCAACTGGATAATACGAGTGTGAACAACGCAAAATGTTCTTGAAAATCCCTTGCTGTGAACGCCATCATGTTCATCACGCTTATTGTTAGTTAGAGAGCTGTGAGCGTCCTGGAACTTGCCACTCACTCTCTTCTGTCTGCTCTATTTGGGTACTGCGGCTGTCAGTTTGTCAACAATGAGAACAAACCCTTGAAAATTTAAGTGGACGGAATGTTGGTTTGTTGACTATGCTTATTCACTTTCTATAATTTTATAATTTTACTGATAAAAGCTGCCTGTTTTTTTCTTTTAAAACCTGAACAACACCAAAAAAATAGTGTAAACTGTTAATAAAACACAATCTAGATATTAGTACATTTATTTTGGAGAGCAACATAAGATGTATCGACATAAGACCAAAATACTAAGACACATTTGAATTACGGACATCGCAAAATTAATCATTGGAACTGGAACCGACCTTATGCTTAGATTCATTCATAGATGTATCCAGATAAATGAGTTCTCCTTCTTTGACTCTCAGTTACATATTTTCAGGTAACATCCTCTCTCCAATCTTATGATCTAAATATTATCTAAAGTTATTCGCTGAAATTATGAGTACTTTTAACAAATAATTGGACTTCTTCTTCTATTACATCTAACTAATGATAGCATTTCAGGAGCAAATAATCTCTATTTGCATTATATTTGTTCTCCAGGAATTGTTGTTCTTTTTATTAAAATTTTTGAAGGATTATTTTTATTAACTTTTAAGTATTTTTACTGTTACCTACAAAATTGACCCCTTAAAGATCAATCTACATTTTAATAGATTTTAAAATCTTTTTAAGGATTTCCAATGTATATTTTTCTGAGATAATTTTGTTTATAGTTTTAAGCAAAATAATTTATTTTAAATTCTTTGCATCGAACAAATCCAAAATTCTCATGAAAGATATATGTCACAAAATTTCTCAAGTATTTATTCTCTTTTGAACATTCATAATGATTTTTGTCTTCCAGTAGCTCTTACCACTTAATGTATTTTTAATATCCATTTGGAACCCAAATTATCAACAAGAACTTCCAGTTTATTTTTATCATGGTTTAAAAGTTTTTACTACATTTCTGCTCCTCACCTCCTACAATATTCCCTGAGGTGGAAAGATGGTAATAACTCATGCTTCAGGGAGTTTGCTGTAAGCTTATGTCTCCTACTAATAACAAAAGCTATTCCCATTAAGTCTCAGCAACATGACTGTCCAATCATAAGCTCACCAAGCACGGCACAAATGGACATGTCAAAGAGAATGCCCATGAGGTCTCAGCCCTACAAAAAGAAATACAAACAACTAAAGAATCTTTAGAGTAAGAAGTAATTTTTTTCAAGGATGAGAATGCCAAGTGGTTGTTTAATACCAAAATAGTCCTGAAAGCAAATACATGGAAACATCATTTATACTGAGAAGGTTATATTTAGAAACATAGATATACATATATAAATACAAGAAACATAAAGAAAAAGACACCAATTTGAAAGAAATGGAAAGATTTGGTGAGACGGAACCAAAGGAAAAAGTGTGCAATTATATTAAAAATTGCAAAAATGAAAGAAAGTAATGTTTCTTCTACTGTGTGATACACTTACATTAAATCATTGCTGCATTTGGGGAAGCTTTCACACAATTCATTCAGTAGTCATCATGTGACATTACTATTCCTTGTTCATTACACAGGCAAAGGACTTATTTATGGATATAAACTGTTCAACAAATTTGTCTCCCAGTCATCAGAACCATTGAAATTGCTTGTGCACGGAAGAAAATGTTAGCATGCAATTTGGGGAGCCTATTGCTCCAGAGATTTTGATAAAGTATTTGGAAAGCAACTGGTCTCTCTTGTTGAAGACACTGGGACATACGTGAAAGTAAGAAATAAAATCAGTATTAGTTGTACAAACAGCTGCTGCTATTAACTGTAACCATATAAAATATCTTCTATCTCTGTGATAAGGAATATGACAGTCATGTTGGGAAGACATGTGATATATGGTGAATGGAACAGCAAGCTTCTGAAGACAATTTTGGTTTTGCTTTCTTTTTCTTCCTCCTCACCCCTTTCTCCACTCCCAACTCCTCCTGAAGCTTCTGTACAAGCCTACCCAACAAACCTCCTTCTCTCTGTCTAATAAAATATAAAAACACATATACAAATCTAAAACAATACTAAAACCAAAAACAAAATATGCACACAAAAAACTAACAAGACTAACCATATCTAAACAAAGCAAAACGAGATAAAATGTCTATTGAAATACCACTTAGGTACTTTGGTATTGTCATTTTGTGCTGATCATGGGATCTAGCCTGAAGTGCGGTTGATATACCCAGTGAGATGCAATTGGGAAAAACTAATTTTTCCATTGCTACCAGGTATTGATGGCAAATAGCTTCTTGCTTGGGGATTTGAGCCCATGTCTACTTCCACCTCTCAATACTGGGACCCTATCCAGCTTAAACCTGTGCAGGCGTTGTACAAGCTATTGTAGTTTCTAGGAGGCCATAATATGCATCAGTCCTGTTGAGTCTGGAAGACATTGTTTCCTTGGAGTCATCCACCACCTCAGGATATTATAAGCTTTCTACCTTTTCTTCTGCTTAGATTTCTAAACTTTAAGGGGAGGGGTTTGATGAGGACATACCATTAAAGACAGTTTATAGGAACATGTCTCTTAGAAGAGATTCTACTATTACCACTGTACTGGCCAGCTTTATTTGTAAACTTAGCACAAGCTAGAGTCATCAGACAGGAAGGATCCTCATTTGAGGAAAGATCTCCACGAAATTCAGCTGTAAGGCATTTTTTCAATTAGTGATCAGTGGCAGAGGGCTCAGTCCATGGTGGGTAATGCCATCCCTGTGCTGCTGGTACTGGGTTCTCTGACAAAGCAGTCTGAGCAAGCCAAGGCAAGTAAGTCAGTATGCAGTCCCCTCAATGGCCTCTGTATCAGCTCCTGCTTCTGAGATCCAGTACTGTTTGAGTTCCAATGCTAAGTTCCTTCAGTTATGAACAGCAAGCAATGCTGAAATTTAAGCCAAATAAACCCTTTCTTCCAAAAGTGATTTTTGGTCATGGTGTTTTGTCACAGAAATGGAGACCCTAACTATGACAACTACCTGCTCTTCTGGTATAATTGTTTTTTTTTAATTTATTTATTTATTATGTATACAATATTCTGTCTGTGTGTATGCCTGCAGGCCAGAAGAGGGCACCAGACCCCATTAAAGATGGTTGTGAGCCACCATGTGGTTGCTGGGAATTGAACTCAGGACCTTTGGAAGAGCAGGCAGTGCTCTTAACCACTGAGCCATCTTTCCAGCCCTGGTATAATTCTTTACTACACACTAAGGCTTATGTTCATACGCTCAGACAAGGTAGCTACCAAAAATCACCAAGGAAGCCTCTTGGTACAACAAATGGAGACCATCACTGACAATCACAAGTGGAAACAATTCGGAGCTCAAAAGAGCACGAGGGACCTTGGTTTAATGTTGACATCACCATCATGTCTCCAGAATCTGTGGTACAGGGACCATCACAGTATAGACTACAGAAAGATGTTAAGAGCCACAATATCAGGAATTTTGTTGTTAAACGGTCTTTCTTGAAATGACTAGATAACCCAGACCATTACAAAGGCAATGTCAAGAGCTATACTAATTTGGAAGTGTAAAAATGTCAGGTGATCTAGAAATATAGACAACTATCTACTGCTGAAAGATGGAGTAATAGCCTTTTTCAGAGGTGAGACTCCTAATTAGTTATCCAATTAAATGTGATCATGCTTGAACTACAAACAACAACAAAGAACTCAATAAATTATATTTATGTATTTGTGCATACATACAAGTATGTCTGTTTGTCTGTATATTAATGTGTAGCAAAAATTGTCAAAGTAAAAAGGCTATCAGTTTGAGAGAGAAGAATGTGGAAAGAGATCAAGAGAGCAATTTAGGAGGAACTGCAGAGAGAGGAAAGAAGGAAGAAAGTGGTAGCAGGAGATCCATCGGGACCAGATGGTTTTAATGCAGAATTCTACCAGAACTTCCAAGAAGAGCTGATACATATACTCCTTAATGTGTTTCACATAATAAGAACAGAAGAGTCATTGCCAAACCCTTTTTATGAAGCTACAGTTACCCTGATACCAAAACCACACAAAGACTCAACCAAGAAAGAGAATTACAGACCAATCTCATTCATGAACATCGAAGCAAAAATTCTCATTAAAATACTGGCACACTGAATCCAAGAACATATCAAAAAAATTATCCATTATGATCAAGTAGGCTTCATCCAAGAGATGCAGGGCTGGTTCAACATACGAAAATCTATCAGTGTAATCCATCATATAAATAAACTGAAAGAAAAAAACTATATGATCATTTCATTAGATGCTGAAAAAGCATTTGACAAAATGACAAAATTCAACACCCCTTTATGATAAAGGTCTTGAAAAGATTACGGATACAAGGATCGTACCTAAGTATAATATACAGCAAGCCAACAGCTAACATCAAATTAAATGGAGAGAAACTCAAATCCATTCCACTAAAATCAGGAACAAGATAAGGCTGTGTACTCTCCCATATCTCTTCAACATAGTGCTTGAAGTTCTAGCAATAGCAAAAAGACAACATAAGGAGATCAAGTGGATTCAAATTGGAAAGGAAGAAGTCAAACTTTGATTATTTGCAGATGATATGATAGTGTGCATCAGTGACCCCCAAAACTCTACCAAAGAATTCCTATAGCTGATAAATACCTTCAGTGATATGGCAGGATACAAGATCAACGCAAAAATTCAGTATCCCTCCTATACACAAAGGATAAAGAAGGGGAGAGGGAAATCAGAGAAACATCACCTTTCACGATAGCCACAAATAACATAAAGTATCTAGGGGTAACAATAACCAAGGAAGTGTAAGAACCATTTGACAAGAACTTTATGGCTTTGAAGAAAGAAATTGAAGAGGATACCAGAAAATGGAAGGATCTCCCATGCTCTTGGATTGGTAGGATCAACATAGTAAAAATGGCGATTCTACCAAAGGCAATCTATAAATTCCGACAGACCTTGAGAGAACAATAATCAACTTTATAAGGAAAAACAAAATACCTAGGATAGCCAAAACAATCCTATACAATAAAGGTACTTCCGGAGGCATTAACATCCCTGACTTCAACTTCTATTACAGAGCTACAGTAATGAAAACAGCTTGGTATTGGGATAAAAACAGAGATGTTGAGCAACAGAATTGAATCGAAGATCCGGATATTAACCCACAAACCTATGAACACCTGATTTTCGACAAAGGAGCTAAAATTTTATAACGGAAGAAAGAAAGCATCTTCAACAAACGGTGCTGGCATAACTGGATGTCAACCTGTAGAAGAATGAAAATAGATCCATATCTACTGCCATGCACAAAACTCAAGTCCAAATGGATTAAAGACCTCAATATAAATCTGACCACACTAAACCTGATAGAAGAGAAAGTGCAAAGTAGACTGCAAAACATGGGCACAGGAGACCACTTCCTACGTATAACCCCTGTAGTACAGACAATAAGAGCAACAATGAATAAATGGGACCTCCTGAAACTGAGAAACTTCTGTAAAGCAAAGGACACTGTCATTAGGACAAAAAAGCATCCTACTGAATGGGAGATCTTCACCACCCCACATAGGACAAAGGTCTGATCTCCAAAATATATAAGGAACTCAAGAAACTAGACATTAAAATTATAAATACCCCAATTAAAAATGGTGTAATGATCTGAACAGAGAATTCTCAACTGAAGAAATTCAAATGGCCAAAATACTTAAGGTCATGTTCAACTTCCTTAACGATCAGGGAAATGCAAATCAAAACAACTTTGAGATACCATCTTACACCTCTCAGAATGGCTAAAATCAAAAACATCAATGATAACCTATGCTGGAGTGGATGTGGAGTAAGGGGAACACTCATCCATTGCTGGTGGGAATGCAAACTTGTGCAACCACTTTGGAAATTACTGTTGTGGTTTCTCAGGAAATTGGGAATCAACCTACCTCAGGATCCAGCAATTCCACTCTTGAGAATATACCCAAGAGATGCCTAATCATACTAAAAAAGCATTTGTTCAACTATGTTCATAGCAGCATTATTTGTAATAGCCAGAACCTGGAAACCCTCAATGGAAGAATGGATAAAGAAAGTGTGGAACATATACACATTAGAATACTACTCAGCAGTAAAAAACAATGACATCTTGAAATTTGCATGCAAATGGATGGAAATAGAAAACAGTATCCTGAGTGAGATAACCCAGACCCAAAAAGATAGAGGAAGGGCAGATATAGGAGTAGGGAAGAAGATATCTTAATTAAAGGAGCCATTTTAGGGTTAGCAATAGACTTGGCTCTAGAGGGGATCCCATGTGTTCATGGGTATTTGCTCAGCTAGCTCCTTGGGCAGCAGAGGAGAGGGTGCCTGAAATGGCTTTGTTCCATAGTCACACTGATAAATATCTCGAGTATCACCATAGAACCTTCATCTGGTGATGGATGGAGACAGAGACAGAGACACATATCAGAGCACTGGACTGAGTTCCCAAGGTCCTGTTGAAGAGCAGAAGGAGGGAGAAGATGAGCAAGGAAGTCAGAACCACGAGGAGTTGGTCCACCCACTGAGACAGTGTGCCTGATCTAATGGGAGCTCACCAAGGCCATCTGGACTGGGACTGAACGAGCATGTGATCAAACCGGACTCTCTGACTGTGGCTGACAATGGGGGCTGACTGAGAAGCCATTGATAATGGTGCTGGGACCTGTCTCTTCTGCATGTACTGGCTTTTTGTGACCCTAGTCTGTTTGGATGCACACCTTCCTGGGCTGGGATGGAGGAGGGAGGGCCTTGGACTTCCCTAGGGCAGGGTACCCTGCCCTCTCTGGAAAGGGGGAAAGAGAGGTGGGAGGAGGGTGAGTGGGGAAATGGGAGGAAGGGAGGAATTGGAAATTTTTGAATGTAAAAATAAAAAAAGAAGGGAGAAAGCAACATATTTATATTTTAACTAGATTATAAAAAATAAAAACAATAAAAATTACACTAAAATTTTTAAATGTTTAATGATTCCAGTGATATCAATGTACCAGTGGTATTAAAGACCAATATTTGTCTTGATAATTTTTAATATCCTCTACACAAATAAGATTAAAAACAAAACTGGCAACTAAATTGTTCAGGAATTTGTAATTGTCCCACAGCATTTACAAAAATCTTTCTAATTTTCCAGACTATGATATGACTAGAAAAAAGAAAATGCTTCTAGATTTCTGAAGTAAAGAGTCAGCCAAGACTCTTCCTGAAGATAATGCCCCAATTTAAAGAAAAGTTACATGGTAACCAGCAATTACAGACTGTCTTTCCAAAAACAGTCACCGCTTTACTTTTGCTGTTGATTTTATAAATATTTTTGAGATTATAAAATAATCATATCATTTCCCCCTTCCTTTTTCACCCTTCAAAGCCTTCCCATGTAATTCCCACTTGTTCGTTCTGCAATTCAGGGCATCTTTTTCATTATCTGCTGTTACATATATGTGTTTATATACATGTATTTATACATACGTATATATTCCTTAAAATTAAACTATGTTACTATTTTGTTACTCATGGGAATGTTTTCAGGTCTGATCCTTTGGTTTTAGATAGTCAATTGGTGTATGCTTCCTGGAAAAGAATATTCTCCAGCTCTTAGAATTCCTTAGTTGCCTGAAGTTTTTTGTGCAGGGTTGAGGCCTCCTAAACTTTCTATCATCAATGCAAGCATATCTATATCTGCTGTCTTTATTTGGACAACCATGCAGGAAAAAATCATTAGCATAGCTTCTAACATATCTAAGACACTCAGTTTCACATGCTTTATATGCCAGAATCGGGCATGTTTCTAAGCAGTGAGGTGCAGCCAGGAATTGCATGTTCTTCCTGATGCTTTTCAGAGTCTAGCCTTGGTTTGCATTTGATTTCTTAGGTGTGGTCTCAACCAACAGCCAGATTTGTACTGAATTCCCTATGTATCTCACGTCATGACAGTCTTCCAGAGTAAGGGAGTATAGGCATGGCCACCAAACCTAACTGTGGCCTTAGTTTCTTACGTACTTAAGACAACTGAGTCACAAAAATGGTCACATCCATCTGTAGTACTATATGTTTTTAATTTCCATGTTTATCTTTAAGACTTTGTGTAGAAAGCACACATTTAATAACCAGGACACTCATTCTCTAGAGCAGTGGTGTATTAAAAGGATCCTAGCATATCAAAGGACAAACCGTTGCTCTCAGATCTGTGCTCTTTCTTGCCTTCCTCTTTCATGGGTCGTAGCCAGCTGTGGTGGTGAGAGTGGTAGATATCTTCACCAGCAGATTGGGCTGATCTTGGGTCTGCAGCTTGCCTGAGCAGGGATTCAGAGGGTTAAGCAGCATCTCAGTATCATTTGAGAACAAAGATGGATTGTGGCACACTTAACTATAGAATTATTTTAGCATAGCACTGATGACTGATGACAGGGAGGAATTGCTGTACCAGAACCCAGGGCTTCCTTCTGACTGATGGTTTTACAAATAAACATAATTCACTTTAGCAGGGAACTATTTTATATTTTACTTTCCTAACTGTAAAATGCACTCAAAAATAAAAGTTCTGTTTTTCTCTTGATTACACATTCTAGAGATGTGTTGCTTTGAAGTATGCCTGGTTTGAATTCTAGTCAATGAGTCTACCAAAATACATTGTTTAGCCTGGTTTATTTCCATCTGCAATTATTTCTTACATGGATTCTGAACCAAAGTACACAATTGGTACATTATATAACATTTCCACACATGGTTCAGTGATGTCTCTGAAAATCAAAATATATCATTTAAAAGAATCTCTCTGGGTAAATAGTAATATTAATTTTACTACATGCATTAAAAGCTCATCTGTAATAAAACCTAAAAATTTTACCCCTTAATTTAGGAGACCAGTGACAAAGTTTCTCTACAGAACAGTGGATATTCTGAGAGTATATCATGTAGAGTTTGGTGCCCAGTTGTCTCTGCCCTTTAGTAGCAAAGGCACAGGCAACATATTTTTCACTTCTCCAATCCTAGCAAGCCCTGAGGCCTGTCAGAGTGGTTTTTAATAAAAAGCAAAGTGGCACACTAGTGTACATGTAGCCTAATAGAGCACTTTATCTTGTGGCACTCAAAGTGAGTAACAATAAATCCTTCCCCATCCAAGAGCAACCTGTGTAGCTCTCTGTAGGTCAGCAAACCGAAGCTAAATAATGGATTTCTTGTAGAAAACAGCAAGTTCTATCTGATAGGATTTGCACCTGTGTAAGAAACCTGTCTTTAATATACCTAGTCTACCACCAATGGCCTGGAGGATAGGGCTGCACAGAGTTGGACCCAACCCTCCCTGGCTGCAGTGCTAGGGAGAACTGGCCCTGCCTCACACCAGCTAAAGCACAGTGCCTAGCCTGGGCAGCACAGTAGAGCTGAGCCTGTTGGGGTGGGGAGTAGCAGGTAAGCTGACCGCAAAGATGTGAGCGTGGGAGACCTGTCCCCACCCCTAATTTTTCATAGGTGATGTGGGTGAGAGAATGATGCCCTCCCAACTCCATCAGAACCTGCCACTGCCTGTGTCATGTGGGAGAGTCATTCCTGGGGACATGAGAGGAGCAGTAGAACTGACCCTGGTAGTGAATGTACCAGTGAGACTGGCGTGAAAGCAGGAAAGTGGAAGAGCTGTTCCCAACTCGCTTGTCTGTGGCAGGCAGGAGAGCTGGCTTTAGGGACATGAGAGTTGGATAACCGGTCTTGCTACTCACCAGCTGCAGCCCTTGGGAGAGTGGCCTATGCATGTTCCCTGGACAACACAGTAGAAATGCCCTGGCGGTGTAGGTGCCAGTGAGTCCTGAGGGTGTGAGAGCAGGAGAGCCAGCCATGCCTCTTGCTGCTTGCTGCGTAGGGTGAGCTAGCCAGGGTGATGGCAAGGAGCTCATCCTAGTGATTAGCATGAAGGAGAGCTGGCAAGCTGACCAACCCAACTGCCACCCAGGCCCAGAACCAGGGCTATAAATTTTGGCTTACTCTAACATCCACCCCCTCTATGATCTGCTGGAGCAAATGAAGGGGCTGGTACTGCAGATCCAAAGCTGCAGCATCGCCATGACATAGGACAACAGTATGTCCAAGAAGATTCCAAATGAGGACCCAGTCAGTATCTAGGGTGTAGCAGAAGCCAGAGGCCTGGAAGCAGACCAATGACTCATTGCAATGAACACTTATAAGCAAAGAAGTATGAACTAAAGGGTATACTGTGTGACTCACTGTGTCACACTGCAGCTTCCAAAATGAGATATATTTCTTTTTTTCATATTCTTTTAAATTTTATTTTTTGTGGTGTTTGGTGGGTCTCAGTGTCAGAGGGCAGGTGTGAAAGGATGAGGAGATGAATGGAATTGGGATGCATGATGTGAAATCCACAAAGAATCAATAAAACTGTTTAAAAAATAATTTTGAAGCATTCTTAGAAAACAAAACAGCAGCGACATATCCAGAATTGAATGGATCTCTTTTTCTTTCATTCTCTTTTCTTTTTTTCTGAGGCTATTATAGCTAAATAATGTAATAGTTTTTGCTTGTCTGCTTTTGCATGCAGTGAATAGAAAAAAAGATCAAAACTGTGGCATCCTGTGTTCTGAAAAGAATATCCAACCATGGGTACATAATCACACATTCATTTTATGAGGCCATAGTCACTAAAACCAGGCAAAGACTCAACAAAGAAAGAGAATAACAGAAAAATTTCATTAGTCAACATTGATGCAAAAATACTCAATAAAACACTGGCAACCCGAATCCATGAACACATCAAAAATATCATCCACCATAACCAAGTAGGCTTCATCCCAGAGGTGAAGGCGTTTTTCAACATACAAAACTGTCAAGTCAATATAATCCATCATATAAACAGACTGAAAGAGAAAAACAAAATCATATGATCATTTCCTTAGATGCTGAAAAAGTCTTGGACAAAATTCAACACCCCTTCATGATAAAAGTCTTGGAGAGACTGAGGATACAAGAGTTATATCTAAACATAATAAAAAGCAATATAGACCAAGCCAATTGCCAATATCAAATGAAATGGAGAGAAACTCAAAGCAATTCTACTAAAATCAGAAACAAGACAAGGCTCTCCATTCTTTCCATATCTATTGAATATAGAGCTTGAAGTCGCGGCTAGAGCAATAAGACAATTGAAATAAATCAAAGGGATACAAATTGGGGGGGGAATCAAATTATCATTCTCAAATGATAAGATAGCATACATAAGCAACCCCAAATACCTCTACCAGGGAAGTCCCATAGCTGAAAACACCTCTAGTCAGATGGCTGGATAAATAATTAATTAACTAAAAAATCAGTAGTCCTTCTACATGCAAACAATAAAAAGGTTGAGAAGTAAATCAGAGAATCAGCACAATTTACAATAGAATCAAATAATATACAGTATCTTGGTGTAAATATAACCAAGAAAGTGAAAGACATTTATGACAAGAACTTCAAGTCCTTTAAGAAAGAAATTAGAGAAGAGATCAGAAGATAGAAAGATCTCCCATGTTCATGGATCAGTAACAATAACAAAGGAAAAGACAGCCATCTTACCAAATGCAATCTACAGATATAATGCTATCCCCATTAAATCCCAACACAATTCTTTACAGAAATTGAAACCATAATACTCAACTTCATAGGGGAAAAACCAAAATCCAGGATAGCTAAAACAATTTTGGGCAGTAAAAGAACTTCCAGAAGTATCACCATTCCTGATTTCAAGCTCTGCTATGGAGCTAGAGTAATTAAAACCCCCACGGTATTGACATAAAATAAAAAGACAGGTGAATTAGTGAAATTGAATGGAAGACACAGACAAAAATCCACTTATGTATAGACATTTGATTTTGAAAAAAAAATCAAAAATTATATAATGGAAATAAGAAAATTTATGCAATAAAGGGTGCTGGTCTACCTGGATATTGGCATGTGGAAGAAGGCAGATAGATCCATATCTCCACCCTGCAAAAAACTCAAGTCCAAGTGAATCAAAGACCTCAGAATAAATTCAGCTACACTGAACCTAATAGAAGAGAAAGTAGGAAATAATCTTGTAGGCATTGGCACAGGAGACATCTTCCTAAACAGAACACCAATAGCACAGGCACTAAGATTAACAATTAATAAATGGGACTTCATGAAATTGAAATTTTTCTGTAAGACAAAGGACACAGTCAATAGTACAAAATGGTAGCCTACAGAGTGGGAAAAATCTGAAATAACCCCACACTTGACAGAGAACTGATTTGGGAAATACTTAAAGAACTCAGGAAATGTGTTACGAACAAACCAAATAATACATTTGAAAAATGGGGTACAGATCTAAACAGAGAATTCTCAATAGAAGAATATTAAGTGTCCAAGAAACACTTAAGGAGATGTTCAACATCCTTAGTTGCTGTGGGACAATGGTCTTGTACCCTGTAAACATTTGTCAATTTTATTGCTTTAATAAAATGCTGATAGGCCAGTAGCCAGGCCGGAAGTAGAAGCAGGGCAACGAGAACAGGGGAATTTTAGGAAGAGGAAAGACGCAGCCTGAAGTCATCACGCAAGATGAGAATGCCTAGCTGAGAAAAAGGTTCTAAGCCACGTGGCTGACACAGACAAGAGTTATGGGTTAATGTAGGATGTAAGGATGAATAAGAAGCCTGAGCTAATAGGCCAACCAGTTTATGATTAAAGTAGACCTCTGTGTGGTTCTTTGGGATGGAATGGCTACGGGACTGGGCAGGACAGACATCTCAGGCAATACTTAGTCAACAGTGAAATGCAAATCAAAACAACTCTGAGATTGCATTTTTCCACCTGTCATAATGGCTAAGAACAAAAACATAAGTGACAGCTCATGCTGGAGACGACGAGGAGCAAGAAGAACACTCTTCCATTGGTGGTAGGAATGCAAACTTGTAGCAGTCACAACCTAACGTCCCCTACGAGTTCAGTAAAATGGACCGATCAGATAAGTTTACAGACAGCCCCGGTCGTTAGCAAAGGGTCAGCAGATGTCCCTAAGACTTGACCAGGGACAGTTGCTGCCGGTGAATAAGCCCCTCCCCCCCCAGGCAACGACAGCCTATCAGAGAAGAACAGCGAAGCTTTACCTGACCTTTATCCAATTGTGATATAGGATAAGCAATTTTGTACTTTGAAACTACAATCTACTGACTGCTTTGTGGCTTTTGTCTTTATAAACCCCTTACAATAATAGACCAGATCTTTCTCTTTCCATCTGCTGTGTCAATGGCAAGGTAGGGGACCCATGCTAGCCTGTATACAATAAATGAAACCTTGCTTTTGCATTCGGAAGAGCGTGCCTGCATGGTGGTCCTCTTGGGGGAAGGGGGGTGGCGGTTTCAGGACTTAGGCACAACAATCCCAGCTAAGACTCCTAGCAATAACAGATACGTAGTGCAAACTGGCCATTTCCTGTGACCAGATGGCTGCCTAGTCCTGTTGTCTTCAAAGAGGAGTCACCCACCAATGGATGGAAACAGATGCAGACCCACAGGCAAACATTCAGCCGAGCTCAGGCATCAAGAGGAAGAGGGAGAGAAAGGACTGTAGGGGACAGAGGGTTCAAGGACACCACAAGAAAACTCGCATAATCAATTAACCTCTGCTCACAGTGATTCACAGAAACTGAACCAACAGCCAGGGAGCCAGCATGGGACTGACCTAGGCACTCTGCATAATGTGACAGTTGTTTAGCTTGGTCCTCTTGGGGGGACTTCTAAGAATGGGAACAGGGGCTGTCTCTGACTCTTTTACTGGCTTTTGGGACACTACTCATACTGGGTCTCCTTGACCAGCCTTAATACATGGGAAGGGGTTTAGTCTTACTGCAACTTGGTTCTCCATGTTTTGTTTGTACTGTTGGGAGACCTGCCTTTTCCTAAACAAAAGCAGAGCAGGAGTGGATTTGGGGGTGGGATGGGAACAAAGAGGGGTTATGGGGGGACTTGGAGGAGAGGAGAGAGAGGGGAAACTGTAGCCTGGATGCAAAATGAATACATAAATAAATAAATTTATTTTTAATAAAAGAAAATTGAAAAACTATTTCAAAAAAGTTCTTCCCATCTAACATTCCTACCAAAAATATATCACTATCCCAATTTCTCCATATCCTAATCTATACTTAGTATTCCCAGAATTTTAAAGTATTATAATTTGGTGTTGAACTTATAGATATTATTTTCATTTCATTACTGCTCCTGGACTTTGACGGTTAAAGCATCCATTAGAGTGCTGGGGGAAGTGGCAAGCAAGAACACACCTTCCTGCCTTGCTCCTTCTCTTAGTGGGGAAGCAGTCTAATTTTCAGTATTACTTATAGTGTTCCTTGTAAATATCTTGCAGATCTTTTTTCTCAAGTTGAGAAAATTTCCTTCTGCTCATTTTAGGTGTTTTAATCAAAACACACTGCTAGATATTATCAAATTACTTTTCCTGTATCAACTGATATCATATCAATTTTCCTCTTTCAATAAATTCTTGTGGATTATATAAACTGATTTATAAATATTAAAACAGACTAAAATAAATCCTATGTTATGTATCCTATAATCCTTTTGTACATTCTTGATTAACATTTTCTCATATTTTGATAATATTGTTCTCATATCTATGTTCATGATAGCTGTTTGTTTGTATTTTTTTCTAAGAATCTTAATCTGCTTTTAGAGTTAACCTGTTATGTAGCTAATCCATCCAAACTGAAGCTTTACTCCTGAAGGAGGAGGGAGGTTCATAAGACTAGGCCACCAAAATTACTCTCAAAGTTCAGGATTTGTAAAGTATTTTTTCCAATACTTTCTAAGCATCCAGGTGTTGCCCTGAAAGAGACACTTAGATGTATCTGCCCAGAATCTATGCAGGGAGTTTTAGACACAGTTTAGGAGTCCTCCCCAAGACTGGGGTAAGATATCTGGTGAAGCAGCTGCCTTTGAGTAACCCATGGCTCTGTATATAATCTCTCACTCATAAACTCGTAAGCAACTCCACCAATGTATTCATTGGTTCACGCGATAGGCTTGGATTGAACTGCTCCATGCATCTGTTGTGTTACCATCTCTGGGTGGAACAGATGTTTGCCCACATCTCCCCAAGAAGAGTTATACAAGAATTTGTATTTTATATTTACTGGATCTTTTTAAACGAAGTGGGCTGTTTTCTTGTTTCATTCTTTAAGTGTCAGTATTCATTTTATTTAATTTATTCCCTAAATTTTGAGTAGAACTCACCTGTGAAAACAGTACTATGGTAGAAATTTATATTTAAATTATGTATTTTATATAAAAAAATTAAAGAGACATTTCCAGTATTTGAGGCCCATTAGAACTATGCAGAATTTGACAGAAATTGTAGCTGTATCTTAATATATGAAAAATTTCACTGAAAGTGAATGAGGTACTGGGTGAGAACAACATCTTTGGACGTGAACTTGAGAGTCTTTGGTTTATATCTAAAGGAACTGCACATTAAGTATGGGATACTTCCCGTCAAGGTCTTTGTGTAAATAATACTGATACTTATATATTCACATTACTTGAGTTAAATAATTTAAATGCATAATATAAGATTCCATTTCTTATTACTAGAATGATAATACAAAAATTAGCCAGATGTGGGGGCTACATAGATTGATGTGGCATTAGAACCAGAAACATTAGTTCATGCTTACCTTTATATACATACAAATAACTTTGTACACTACATAATGAATATAAACACTTTGATTACTTTTAAGTATTTTCTTTATCTGTCATCTGGGAGGACTTTGAAACAGTGTCATAACAGCAACAAGAATACCTAGGAAAAAAAAGATCATTTCTTCCAACATGAACCCCCCAACTGAAAGGTCAAGTTACCTACATACGAGTAGTACTAGGGATGTGTCAGCACACAGTATCTGAGTGCATTTATAATATTTTATATTATACTTTATTCTGGCTGACCCCCGACCAGCGGAATGAACAGCCAGACTCAGGATTCTTCCCGGATGACGCTTTATTGGAAAGCACTCGGTTGAGGAAAAACGGGAGGCCAGAGAGCCTCTAGGTTGAAGGGAGAGCGGAGGCGAGAGAGAGCGAGGTCTAACATGGCGGCTGCTTATATAGGGAGATATGACGCAACTCGCGCCTTGATTGGCTGCTAAGTCCCGCTGGCACCAGAGTCCTCGGGATTGGTTAGGGACACTTAGGTTATTTGCGCATGCGGGAAGCGCCTGGACGCTCAGTCCTGAAGCATTGCCAAATATGGAATTTGTTTACCTCCAAACTGCGAGGATGCAAGCGTATGGCTCCCTGCACTTTATAATACTTTATAATACCACAAAGTGAGGAAATGCAACAAGAACAATAATAATGATACTTCAATCTGTAACAATGTGGGTTAGATCAAACAGGACAGTGGGTATCTGAATAAAAATGCCTACTTTTAAACCTGCAATAATTTGAGCCAGAGACTAATTACACAGTAGTGTTAGGTTTCAGCCAAAAGTATAAAAAACAAATTTGTGATTGCATATTCATGTAGAAAGATGATTGCTTAAATTAATAAATGCTACGGTTGATAAAAATGTCCCACGCAGAAGAACTTTAAAAAGATTTTCACACAGTCCATGCTAACTAGTTTAATAATGACGCTGAACCCAAATGTGGTGAGTCATCACCACCTCCTTCCAAAAAGCAATGTACACAAAGACAAAAAATGGAAGAATAATTCTGCATCAAAAACTACTCTCAAGAGTGACACTCACCAACCAAGAATGATATGCATCCTTCTATGACATGCTGAAAGTGACATTTCACTGTAGCTTTCCTCTCTAAAACTGATTTTACAAACATTTTAATAAGGAAAAATGCAAACAGGTAAGTTTGCATTCCTAAAAGGATTATACAATGAACTTGATCAATTTCCATCAGTATTGTCAAAGCATCATTAACAAGGGCAGTGTGGGTAAAATTCCCAGCCTTGAAGTACCTGGAAAATTATGAAAATTAAGTACAATGCATTTTGGACCAGTGTCTGGAAGAGAAAAGGAAAATAGTTTCATGATAGCAAGACATTTGTTTGTTTGTTTTTTGTTCTGTTTTGTTTTTTCATTTTAGTTAATGACATACGATACAAGTGCATCAATAGTACCAGGTGGGCAATACTAAAACAACAGGCTGGGTGGATCACAGGCACACATGTGGGAATTGTCTGTACTATTAGAGAAATTTTTCAATTTAATTTAAGAAGCACAGAATCAATTGCTACACGTGAATCAATTTGAAGCCACATGAGTCCATATAATATATTTTGAATCATTTTGTAGTGAATTTCGAAATGATTCATGTTAAAAGCTGCGAGACATTCTTTCATAACATTGACAGTTATACTGAGGTACATTATTTTTGAATTAGTTACTAAATTCTGTTAGGGTGGTTAACTCTTAGGGCATCAACAGACACATGTTAATGCCGACAGCATTACAGGATTAATGCAGCACACACAGGGTTGTTTCTGAGAGTTAATTAAAAAGAAATTAGAAAAAATTTTATTTGACATTTTGTTAAAATTAATCACTTCCTGTAATTAAAGTAGGATTTACTCAAAGAATTACAAAATGGGGCTTTAAACAGAGAGTTAAATTTTGGTCTTTCTACAAATATTTCCAATTCTTTAATAGATTTTACTAATATTGCATGATTTTTTTTCCTTATATATAAGCTTCTTGGTTGTATATTCACTCTGGAAATCACCATATGAGCCCACTGTATCTTTTGGCACATCACACTGCTTTCCAGGCAGAATGGCACTGTGCAATTTGATTAGTTTCCATTGAGACTGCTGAAGCATTTTGTAGTTCACAGGATACAAGTAATGCCATTGACAGAACACGTTCTCAACAGCAGCCATCACAGGAAAGCAGAGTGCAACAGAAATTGTCATGACTCTACTGCTCTGGAAGAACTGGCATAACAAGACAGCCAGAACTAAATCAACAACGGAGACTCATCGTTTCAGAGTTCTGCAGAAGTCCAAGTTGAGGGTGTAGAAATGTAGGCCTCTCTTTGTCTTCTCAGCCAGCGGCTGTCTGTTGCCTCACTTCCTTCCCTTCCTTCGTGAGCACATCTCTCTCCTCTCTTGCACATGCATTAGGATTTCCTACTCACAGTGGATACCCTCTATGTCTTTCAAGTATTTAATCACTGCAGCTCTTACCTCTACATTTATAGATGAAGCAAAGTGGTCTTTATGCTGGAACCTTTTTACTTCTCTACTGTCTTTCAAATAATTTCCCCTTTGACTTTTCTTCTCAGTTTTCCATTGCCTACGATTTTATGAAGAAGATAGTCTTCACCAGGGAAAATCATTCCATGATTTATCCAATGACAAATGATCAGCACTGAAAATATCCATACAAGTAACATTGTAGGGACATAGCGTTGCTATATTTAGGAGTATATGTGTATAAATGTATATGTACGTAATAACAATTAATGTAAAAGAGACCACTGAATTTGAAGGAGAACAAGGAGGAATGTATGGAAGGGTTTGCAGAAAAAAATTAAAAGGTAGCTTGCCATTGCTCATTTTCATAAAATTGCACTTTCTTTATTTTGCCTTAATTTAACTTCCGAACAAAATAAACAAAGCAACAACAAAACACAAGATACACACTACCCAACCCTCCCATTCTGTGGGATGGGATTTTCCCGCCTTAAGGCACAAGGACATGATAGAAGAGATTCTTTAGATGTGAGTAGAAAGCCAGATGGGTCAAGGCCAGTGCAGGCTTTGACTGAAACCACAGGGAAGCTACAGAGGACCTGGGCTTCCCAGGGTCGTCTCTACCACAGTACCCCCATGCACAGGGACTCTCACTAGAAACAGTAGCACCAGGCTCCTCCGATGTCACCTTCATCCCTTCACCAGTGACTAAAAAGAAAGACATGAGATTTGAGCCAGTTGGCAATGAGAATGGCCAAGATCCCAGACAGTTCCATGGCTTGCCTCCTATATCTCAAGTCCCCTAACTCACCCAGGCCTAGTCTGATCGTGTCATAGATACAGTTGGAGTAGATCTGGGCCTTGTTAAGAGAGAAACCAGAAGAGACCAGAACAATTCCAGACAGCAGCACCACCAGGTCCTTGACAATTTTGTCATTTTTGACCACTTAAACCCTTTGTTGCCATCTCTAGAATGGGATAGGGTAGGAATGATGTAGCCCATTATAGAGCTGTCTTGAAGTGTCTGGGTCTTCAGGATGCTCTCCACACTGGCTATCCAGCCACAGGTGCTCATAACAATACAGCAGGGTGAAGACACAAGTCTTTGGATATTGTCGCTTTAGTTTTAACAACTGGCAGATGACTAAATGGTGGCTTCTCTGGATGCTGAGTTTTCGGGAAGCTAGCTTGATTATAAGGATTCCAGGGTAAACTGATCAACCTTATGTAGTGATATTTTGTTTGTGTTTTAAAAAAACAAAGCTTACCTGAAGATCAGAGTGGAGAACTAAATGACTAGGAACCAGGCAGTGGTGGCTCACACCTTTAATTCCAGTACTTGAGAGTCACATGACTTTTTTCCCAGCATTAGGGAGATGGAGACAGGAAGGAATATGGCTAGGCAGAGAGAAGAAAATAAGGTGGGAGGAGACAGGAGCTCTGATGTAGTCTGAGCTTTGGTGGAGGTACTGACGGGAGCCATGTTTATTGCCACAATTCTGTAGAATTCCAAGGGTTTCTTTATAGTATACAAAAGCATAATTCCATAGCAAACTTATCGAAGATGTCATTCATGAGACTGTTGTGGAATATTGCTTTAGATATGCAAAGATGTGTCATATTTTTTATGCTGCAGGATATTATTTTAACTATGTGAAGATGAGATACGTTTCTTTCTGTTGCCTTTGTTTAATTATGAAAAGTTTTGTTACTGTTTCATCTTGCCTGCCTAAGGCACCTAATTGGTCTAATAAAAAGCTGAGCAGCCAATAGCTAGGCAAAAGAGGACTAGGCAGGGCTGTTGGAAGGAAAGAAGAAATAGGAGGAGAAACCTGGGCTCGAAAACAATGAAAGAAGAAAAGAAGGAGGAAAGAATGAGGGAGGAAGAAAGGAAAATAGCCAGGGACAGCCAATCTGGCAGTCACCAGTCAGCTAGACAGAGTAGGACATACAGGAAGAAAATGTAAAAAGCAGCAAGGAAAAACATAAATAAAGAAAAAACAGGTAAAATTAAAGAAAAGAAAAGCTAGCCAGAAATAAGCTCGGGTTCAGCATTCAAAATTAGTAATAAGTCTCTGTGTCATGATTTGGGAGCTAGCTGGTTGGTGGTCTAAATGAAAAACCTGATACAAGAGATTGTAAAGGTTTCCCAGCTTTGTCTTGCTCTTCTCCATTTTCTTTTCTTCTTATCATTTGGAGGTCCAGGCCCTCTTTAGTCACAGAACCAGGTTCTTCCCATTAAACACCTTGAGCTGCTGCACACAGTGCTCATCAGCTAACTCAGCCATACACCACAGCAAAGCCCAGCTTCCACAGATGCTCCACATAGGCAGAGTAGGCCAGCTGCTCTCTGCTCTGACCAGGGACAAAGTAGATGGCCTTTTGTGTCTCCTTCATGCAAGACACATACTCGGCCAGGAAGTCGTGACTGAGAGGTGCGATAGTGGAGGAGCTCAGAGAGGTACCAGTGGAATCGTCACAGTTTTCAAATTTTAAAATCTTAAGAGAACACCACAGAATTCCTTGTACTTTCTTTGTCTTCTGCCAACTCAGAGAAGAGTTCGCAGCTCTTCTTCACTGTGGTTTTCATGATGACTCTTAGGATCTTGCTCTGCTGGAGGACTTCCTGGGAGAGGATCAGGGACCTGTCTGAGGTATTCAGATACCAGCTCATCACAGCTGTTCTTGATGAACACTCAAGGGCCATGCAGTTTGATGTTGTTCTTTTTCTTAAAATGGTCAAAAGGAGTTTGCCAAGGAATGAAAAGCAATGTCTAGAATTTGATGTGACCTTCTACAGAAAATGCTGAAAAAATAATGTGGCAAAGAAAAACAAAAACAAAAAAAACCCAAAAAACAGGAAAAAACAGTTATATATTTCAAGGCAAGATTATCTTAAGTCTCAGTATCAAAGATCTAACACTGGATCCAGGCTATACTCCTGAAGTTCTAGGAACAGAGTTGAAACTATAGTTCAGCTCCACAGAAAGCAGACCTAATACCAAGTCAATTTAGAATGCTAGTTCTCACAAGTAGACTCCCAATGAGAATGCTTGCTGTCATGGCCACCAGCTGGATTCTGACCTGAAGGCAAAGTGCAACCATTACCAGGCACAGGTCACTTTGAGTAGTTCCTAGAGAAGAAATTCAGTTCTCAGTTACTGACCAGTGGGGAACACTGTTTCCCGCCATCTCCAGCACAGTTTGTAAACCACTCCAGTTTATAGAACAAGCGTCTTGACCGCCAACTGGTCTTGTCCATCTTTGCTTAGGCTACTGTAGATTTGACTATGTTCCTCCTTAGTGAAATCTACAGGGTTTCCCGTCCGGTCCACATTGTCCTAGTCTTATTCTAATCTCTCTGAACAATGTCTTTCTCCTTAATCTTCTTGGCTTTCTTTTTTTTTTTAATCTTTGACTCTGTTATCCTCATCTGTCCCCACATTTTCATTTGTAAGAGTCTCCTCCCTATCTTTATCTTCTTTCTCTTCCTCTGTCTTTTCCTCACTGATCTCTTACTCTTTGTCCAATCCTGTCAAAGTAGGAGGGGTTCTCTCAAGCTCTCATAACAAATCTTGTCCAAAAAACTCTAGGTTTATTTAAAACAAACAAACAAACAAAACTAAGAAAGTATGAGAAAAATCTATTGCTTTGGGTTCAAAGCTAAAAGAGATGAGCTAGTTTATTTTAATTTATTATAGAGATGTTACAGTATAACATCACCAATGCCTATGCATAAACCTTTTATATAACAGTATTTTCAAAGTAGAGAATAGAAAATATTCTTCTTCCAAGTATTTCTCCTTTTATGGGTGAAAATTGGTTTTTAAATCATTATGACCATACATTATTTAGAGGACTTTCTTTTTCTTTTTTGAGACAGGGTTTCTCTGCGTAGTTCTGGCTGTCCTGAAACTAGCATTATAGACAAACAAGGCTAGCTTCAAACTCAAAGATCCACCTGCCTCTGTCTCCCAAGTGCAGGGAATAAAGGCATGCACCACAACTCCCCAGCCTTAAAACATATTTTAAACTATAAAAATTTTCAATTATGGTTCATTAGAATTATAAAATTTTATGGAAAAAAAACTTCATATTCTTTTTGTACTATAAATTATACTTTGCTTAAATTTTTGCGCAGTAATTTTTATATTCTTAGAAATGGAAGTTTCATTTATTAGTTGTGTGTGATGTCTCCTCTACAGGAGGGATGATATATTTTATACATAGGGTTAGTACTCTATGTCAATTCAATCAAAAATAATTTGTCAATATTTACTTATGATCCAATTTCCTGTATGCAAATGTGACTCTTACCTTTAATAACATTACTTTTAATGTGATATGAAAGTGGTTTGTTTCATATTCTCAAGAAAGTTAAAATAATTGCTATGTATTAATATTAATTTTATGCATGTTTTCACTATATTTTATTTTAATTTTCTTTCATATCATTAATAAAAATATTAAATTAGTATGCTAACTTTAATATACAAATAAATCAATGTCATTTCATTTTTTAACTTATTCACTGAAATAGTCCAAATTTCTTGCCAAACTGCACATCAACTTTTTTAGTTAACCAGAATCGTGAATAAATGTTTTGCTTCTCATTTGAATTCAAGTTTCTCTTCCAAGCCTTTAAAAATATAGGTTAGAGTCTTTAAAATTTTGCTTTATGCATATTGTGAGTTTTGGAGAGCTTTATAATGTGAAAGCTGTATCATTACATTTACCCATTAAAAAATCAACTTCAAGAGTGTTTAAAATACACCATCCATCACCGAACTGAAAATAACACGTAATTATTTCAAATACCAACGTCGTCAACAACTCTAGAAGCTGTGTGCTTTCTTCAAGAAGATTGAAGCAGTGAGTTGCTGAGTACCTATTATGTGTAATTAAGCTTTAGAACGCACATCAGTAGTCTCATAGCTGTTTTAAAAACAGTTTTGTTGTCATGTGACTGGCAATAAATGTCATTCTGAAGCAGGTTGCCTCTATCCCAAACTGGCCTCATTCCACTGAATCGTGTCCCAGAGTTTTATCCCGAGGAGAAATTGAAAAATCATAACTAAAGATTTCAGTTAGGATAATGATGGGTCGTGATTGTCACTAACTCCTCAATATTTATGAACCAGAGGCATTTTCATGTTTATTTTGTTTGGTTTATCAATTTATTTGATCAGTGTCTCTTCATTACTTTGTTTAATTCATTATTTTGGGTTTTAATAACTTACAATTTTATTATTATCTCAATTTTTATACAATATAGCAGATTCAGCAATTATATTAAATTTATATTTTGAAATCAAGTTTAATTTTAAAAATCCATTTACTTCTAAAGTCAATAAAAGCAAATTCGGGAATTATTTTTGCATAATTTCAAAATAATATTAGATACTATATTATTTCTTATTATGTATATTGATCTCATGCATTTTATTTTTCTCATGTGAGTGTGCACTGCTCAAATGCCTGCATATTTATATTTGTACACACATGAATGTGAAGGCTTTAGGTAGGTGTCTGTAATCATCCATGAAACATCTTAAACCCTATTGATGAAAGAGACCACTGAGAAGTCATCCCCAGTCCCTGTCTTGTGCATTTTTATTTAATTAGTACTTACTTTATAAAGTATGCACTTATGTTGCTCTATGTGCATAATAAATTTCAAAGGATGTTACAGTACTTGCACATCAAGGGTAAAATGCTTCGTCATGTATTCTATTCTGTTGAAATAATTTAATACCTTTACCACATTTTGAAAAAAAACATTTTATTAGTAATGTTGTTATTTAAAATGCTTAAGAGATATCTTGACTTTTAAAAATCTTATTTCTAAGTATAAGGTTGCCAATCAGATATTTCAGGCTTGATGGTCATTAACGACTGACTTCAGTTCTCATAAAAGGCAGTTTATAAAACCAGGGTATGAAATTGAGAATGGGAACAGTTGTCAAAAGAATTAAATCTGAAATGTATCCCAAATCCTGGGTTCAGACACGACATTCTCAATAGCCCAAGGATTATTATCACGCTAGGGACTTTCTGACCAAGAACAAATACAATATTGTCTTTTTTTCATAAGAGCTAATTCAAATGGTCATGTCAATCACTATGGCAAAGCCCATTCCCATATTCTAGTTATTTTAAGAAATATTGCAAATGGCCCCTTTGACTGGTATCCATTCTCACGTCATGTGATGCAACAAATTCCATTTATCTTCTAGTCTACATTCTCTGTGTGTTGCATGGATTCATTTGATAAAGATCACTATGCCTGGGAACTCTACGAAATTCCAAAGTGAGATCTCTATAATACTAAAGATATTGCTATCACCAACATTAACATATAAAAATTTTATTAAATGATATGAAAGCAAAATATGCTTACATCTCCCTGACAGTGTGTCCAATTGCCACAAGCCTCTGCCATTGTACTTGTGTGCTATGATGGGATGTGCTTTAGAACTCTGAGCCAAAAGTAAACATTTCTTTAATTTGTTCTACCACAGTATTTAGCACAGTAAATGGAAAAGTAATCAATATAGCCAACTATCTTTATCTGCTAAAAAACAGAAAAAAAGATAAAAACCAGAATGGAAGAAGGAACACAGCAAAACTATGTCCTGATTTTTAAAAATTTCGTAAAACAGAATGTACAAATATCTTCAGAACCTTTTAGTAGGTGACTCTTTAAAATAAGTAGGATGAATGCATGTATATAAATTTCATTCTCTTTCTGATAAATTTATCTGAAAAATAAACATAACTACAAAGTTGTGGTGGTGCATGACTTTAATCCCAGCTCTCAGAAGGCAGAGTCAGGAATATTTCTGTGAGTTCGAAGCCAACCTGGTCTATACAGTGAATTCCAGGACAGCCAGAACTACACAGAAAAAAAAAAAAAAACTGTCTCCAGAAAGTTAAAAAATAAAAATAAATAAAGAAAGGAAAAGAAAAATAGTGGGAAAATTGTACAGGGATATAATAAAGAGAAATACTATATTGTCAAATATTCCAAAAACGGATATGTATTTCTATGTAGGTGTTCCCTATTGTGGGTTCTTAGTTAGACTGATAAAAAATGTAAAGGCAGACTCAAAGGGAAACTCAGAGATTATTTTATTCAAGTTGGAGAGAAACAAAAGGGAAGGCATAAATTGAGAATTTGAGAGCTCCACAAAGAAAGGTGATAGAAAAAAAGAGAAAAAGGAATGGCCTTAGAGTAAAGGTTAGCAATGGGCATTCTTAAGAAGCTGTGAAAAGTCAGAATAAAGACTTCTTCATAGACTACTATGAGAGAGCCCATAGGGTCTAGAGAAATTTGCTAAGGATTTCAAATGACATATGAAAACTAGATATAATGAAGGAAAAAGAAAAGAAGATGGGCTTAGTAATAAAACCCAGCAAGCAACTGAAACAAGAGAAGACTTCAACAGCAATGATGGTAATCCAATCTCAGAAATGGAATTATTGTTCATCCCAATTCCTTAGGTATCTTTAGGTATATTTGTTTCCCTGAGACTTAATCTTCTGCTCAAGTGATTGACAGGCTCATTTTGATCAACTCTTGAGGGAAGAAACAATATTATGTGATGATTTTGGTAGTCTACAAAATAATGTGTGTGCTCAGGCCAAATTTAGAGCACAGATCTGCTTCCGTTGGTTAAAGGAATAATTCTTTTGAGGGTTTCAACAATGCCCTGTTTTAACACCATTTCATATCTCATGTTTATAAATGTTACAGAGAGGCCATCTTGATATTTACCTTTGATAAAATGCAGCATCTCTTTCTGATACAAGTCCTAGAGAAAAAAGGACTATAAAGATATTAAAACAAACAATAGTCAAATGGAAACCTATGATATAAACAGCTTTTCTACAGGAAGGAAAACAAGCAATAAAGTGAAGAGAAAGTCTACCCAGAGGTTAGGAGAGATCTTTTCCAGCTATAGGTCTGATACATAACTAGTAATGAGAATATACAAAGAACCTAAAAACAACCGAAATAAATTGCACAATCTATTTTCTAGAATAAAGACATATTAGCTTTAATAAAGGAAATAGTTTAAGTCAAAAAAATTAATTAAAATACTTCATTTAATTAGGGGCAGAAAAGAAGAAAGCATCACTATCCTAATATCTGACAAAACAGATTTCAAACTGAAATTAATCAGAAGAGATAAAAATGTGAAGCTTACTCTAAAAAAGGGTGCAATTAAGCAATAAGACATTACTATCCTAAGCATGTAGTCAACAAACTCAGCAAACCAAATTTCATATAAAGTCTACTACTGGAATTAAAGACACAGATTAATATCAACTCATTAAAAGTAGGGGATTTCAATATTCAACTTTCTCTAATACACAAGAAACATCAAAATTAAATGACAGTATGCATTAAATGGACTAAATAGTCATCTATAGAATATCCCATCCACACTTCAAAGAATATATATTCTACTCAGAAACACATAAAAGCTTCTCTAAAATGAACCACACCCAAGGAAAAAGAGTCAATTTTAGCTACTTCAGAAAAAAAAAAACTGAAATGAGTCCATGTTTCCTATCTGATCATAGTGTAGTAACAACAATCAGTGGCAAACCAATCTCTCTTAAGCAAACATACTTGGGGAGAAAAAATGACTCTTCACTCAATGATAGAGGAGTCAAAGAACAAGTCACACACACACACACACACACACAAAAAAAACTTACTGAACTAAGTGAAAATGCAACATAACAAAACCACTGGGACACACTGAAAATAGCCCAACAAGTAAAATGTACAGCTTTAAGTTCACACATTTAAAGAATCAGAAACCGCAGAAATAAGTGGTTTATTAATATAATTCAACAAATCAAACCCAAATCTATATATAGAAAGAACTAACAAGAATCAGAGGTGAGATTAATGAAAGAGAAACAAAGAAAAGAGTGCAAACTAGCAAGCCATTTTATAGCTGGTCCTGTGAGAAGTTAGCAAGATCATTAGACTCCTGACACTAGTGAGCAAGGAAGGAGAGGACACAAATTAATCACATTATAAATGAACAGGAAAATATTAAAACAGACATCAAATTTATTTAGAATATTATAAGAGAATACTTTTAAAAATCCTTACTCCATTATATACAAAAACATACAAGAAATAATGGAATTTCTAGATGCCTTGATTTAATTAAACAACAAACTTAAACAAAGACAATATAAACAATATAAACAAACCCTAGTACAGGGATTAAAGGTGGATGATCCCAAGTGCTGGGATAAAAAATGTGAGATCTGTTTATCTTATAGACTGATTGGACAACAGGTAACCCAGGGTGACCTTGAACTCACAGACACCCTTCTGCCTCTGTTTCCCTAGTGCTGCAATTAAGCATGTACCACCACAGCCTGACCTCTATGGCTAACTAGTGTGGCTCACTCCATACTCTTAACTTCAGCTTTATTTGTTACAGCACAAACCAAATATCAGCTTACCACACCTATCAAAGGGTAAGGGTCTAGACCACAGCAATGAACATCTGATCAAGATATCTCCAATGATGTAATAGTGGCACGTATATATTAAAAGTAACCAACAACTATGTGACTGGACTTGATGTGGGATTCCCCTCTGTACGCTGTGAATACCATTGGTTAATAAAGAAGCTGTTTTGAGCCTGTGATAGGGCAGAGGAGAGCTAGAAGGGGAAAACTAAACTGATGCTGGGAGAAAAGAGGCAGAGTCAGGAGATGCCATGGAGCCACCAGAGGAAAAAGACGAGTTGTCAGCCAGAACCTTGATGGTAGGCCATGGGCCTCATGGTAAAATATAAAATAATGGAGGTGGGTTAATTCTAGATGTAAGAGCTAGCCAGCAATACACTTAAGTAATTGGCCAAGCAGTGATTTAATTAATACAGTTTCTATGTGGTTATTTCGAGATTCTGCGTGACCAGATAACGAACAAGCTGAGGGCGACCTGGAACACACTAGTAACCTTTTACCACACGGACTTAAGGCCTTCTCTCAATAGGAGAGAATTCATGCCTGATATGCTAAACCTAGTCAAGTTTCTGTGTCTGGTGAGGTCAAGGACCCTGCAAGAGAACCACTTACTGCTGCTCTCCTAAACCAATATAATTTTGAACTGTATTCTGAGTATTTACCCTTCTTCCTAAAGATAAGTATAGTTCTCACTTCTCATCAAGGCTTATTTTTGCAGAAGATATAGGCTATTATAGAAATTCAAAACTGGTTAAAATGCAGAATTGAATAGACTGTGGAGTGCCCAATCCCTATTGAGAAATCTACAATGCTTCCCTATACCTGAGGGTCAGTGAATATCATGAAATAGGGATCACACAGATTGTAAGAGATGAAAAGCATGACCTCTTCAGTAGAAGCTTCTTAAATGTATATGCAAATGAAATAAATATAAATATAAACATAAATAAAAGAAAAGAAATGTATGGAGTCATGGCATAATGGAGAGACATTGCCCCATATACATCTTTCCTTCCTGAGAGTAATCTTTACTGCCAGGAATGGATTGCATCTAGGTGCATTGTTGACCAAAGGTACCCACTGAAAACCCTGAACAACTTTGTCTATTGCCAAGAATATTAGTTGTTCTCCACAACCTGCTGGTAAGGTCCTACTGCTGAACATAATTCCTACATAATACATGGAGAATGTGTACTGGTGTCTAACTAGAACCTTCACCACTACTAAATAATGATACTGGAAGGTACTCTCTAAGCTCCCAGAGGAGAAAGATAACCACCAACCCAGATACAAATCCTGTGATCTACAGTGGACCTGCTGTATGCATGACATGTTGGTGCAAGAGCGACACAAATATTGTGGATGCAAACAACAACCGCTCTCTGATTGAACTTAAGACCTACTTCACAAGATGGAATACTTTGCTTTAATTATCAGCAAATATTTTAAACTTGGAAGATCAATATTGGAGGTTTTAGCCAAGAGAATATAAACAACAAAGAATAATAAAGATGTAAACAACAAAGAAGAGTAAGATTGAAACAAAAAACAATAATCACAGTCATAGGAATTTCCATGAGAAAAAAAATCAGTACATTAACTCTATGTACGATGTCACCATTCAAAGCAGCAATTCATAAGAAGAAAATATAGAAATTTTGCAATATGAATAAATGGCAAATAGTATGATTGTATGGCAAAATAATTTTCAGATATGAAATTAAATAAATAGATGCCCATATATTTACCTGCATATATTTACACAAAGATATAAATAGATACAGCAATTGGTTTTCATTCAGAATACAATGATCCTCTTTTCCTACAAGAAGAAGAGGCACAATAAGATTTGACTCATTTCCAAGTTACGCAGTAATCATTTCATAGAGAAGAATGTTGAAAAAAAAAAAGAAGACACAATGAACCAAGTATAATGTAAAACTACTCCAGAATCATAGTGTGCCTACTCCTGAAATCTGACAGCAGTGGATGCTAAAGGAAAATATGCAACTTTGGAACAGCTGTTTATCAGAAGAGTTTATGTTGCAGTTCCTTTGGGAAGTTTGAAGTTTACCACAAATTTAGATTTACTCCTCTAAATTTGGTAATATGGTTCTTTTATCTCTAGGTATTTCCAGAAAAAATAAATTAATTAATTAAATAAGCGTGTGAACCCTAAGAATATGGAAGAAGAATATCTAATATCTGTGATATCATTAAAATAGTACCAAATTACAAAAGAGATGAATTGATATTTACATAGTATTCAAAAATATTATATTTTGTGCAGCAATATAGAGCAATCTTAGAAACATTATACTTAGTGCACCAAACTAACATAGCATAACATTTAGGATTCCACTCAGCTGAAGTTTAGGAACAAAGAAAACTGCATATGTCAACAAAGAAGTGAGACAATTGACCTGCAATGTGTGAACCTGACCTTGACTGAAAAGCGGGGAGTTCTCTGAAGTTGAACAAATCCATCTCTATCTTGACTGAAGAGTGGACTGAATGAGTGTGCTTCCAAGTTGACACTCAAGGGAACTGAAAATCTATGCATTTACTGGAATTGCTGAAAACCTTAAAAGCTACACTCTTTGGCAAGTGGAGTTGGCTGCATTGGAAGAAAAGCGCTGTTTTATTTTTTAAAAAGTGCCTTTTTTAAAGTACCTAATATTTTAATTAAAAGGGAAGATTAAGAAATAAGTACAAAGCACAACAGTAAAATAAATGAAACAGGAAGAATGGGTTTTTGTATGGCAGATATGGAGAGCTTTGAATTAAGCTCCTCTGAAGGAGTAATTGATTTTACAATTACAGCCTTTTTATCTCTTGCTTTTCTAAGTCTTGGCCTTTGCCCCGTTCCACTGCAGGCATCCATCTGCGGAGGGGGAGATTAAAATGTGTTACAGATGGGGTGAAAGAAGAATACCTATGCAGTATTTTTGACATTCAAATTGGATTATGCACGAACAATATGTCTGAAAGGCCGGCTCTCACCCTGAGGAAAGATTTTCTGTATTCCTTATTTTCCTTTTACATATCAACAGCTGTACTCCAGAGAACTCCAGTAATTCAGTTTTGCCAGGAAAGAAGAGGGAATGGATATACCTACAATAGCTAAGTGAAAAGCACATAGGAGTGGCAAAAGCCCAGCTGCTTTCCAGCTTGAGTCTATTGGAGAGAATGTGTGCATTCAAATGTGAGTCATGATTTTAGAGTCTTGGAAAAGAGCTGAGCATTACTAACAAAAAGTGTAGTTGTCAGGATCCTCTAATCTCTGCTAAGTTATCCCATCCTCCACAAGCAACTTCTGGCTATAGGGCAATCTCAGCGATTGGCCAGCACAGCACAATAAGAGGAAGGTTCTCTGTGCAGCCAAGGATTCTTTCAGAGTGTAGAGGAACTCAGAACCAAAATGGAATCTGCATTTACAAAGAAAATGATATAGTGGGACCAAGTTAAAAGGGCAAAGCAAAACTTATTAATAAGCTAAAGGATTTTGATCATGGCTACCTTGTTAAAAAGAAAAAAAAAGTAAAATACTACATTAACCGTTAATATCACCCGTGTGGTCCCAACAAAATCAATGCCTGATAAAAGATGACTGTAGGAGATGTGCTAACAAGAATGGTCTCTTGAGGGGCCTCACCCTTGTACAAAGAACTACAGGCAACTAATGGGTGCTAAAAGTCAAACAAATAGTTTTCCTCAGAGGAGGTGCTCTGGCTGTTATCCAGTATCAAGTGGTCAGCCTTGGAATTACATACATAGAAGAAAAATTATACAGACTGAGTGGTTATATTTATGTATTTAGTAATATATATTACCAGCAAAGAAAAAGTGGCCATGAATTTGAGAGAAAGCAATAAGGGACATGTGGGAGCAGTTGAAGAAATGAAAGGGAAGGGGTTAAATTATTTAGTTATATTTTAATTTTATTTTTTAAATGGACCGTGTAGATTTGTTTTTCCTCCATCTATTTCAGACAACGGAAACAGAGGATGATGAAGGTGCAGAGGTAAAATCATATGAATAAATAAATATTTTTAAGGGACACTTTTCTGAACATGAGTGTTTCTGTGAAAGTACATTTTGGAAAAACTATGCTCCATATTGCATTACACTTCACAGAAGTTATCTCTGTGTATAGCATTTCTGTTTTCAGTTTTTATTTGTATTCCACTTGAAATTTCTTTTCTCTGCTTTTGTTTGAAGATGTTTTTTTAAACTACACACATCTTCTAACATGTTATGCAGGGAAAAGAGCCTAAATAGATTTTTCCAATAATGGTAAAGAAAGAAATTTAACACACCATTAACTATGCATCATTAATTTCATATGAAAATGAAAATTAGCCAATTAGAATAGAATAACTTCTGAAGACTTTTACTTATAGTTTAAATATACTATTAATTTTTTTATAAACACATCCCTTCTTCTCTTGATAGTTGAGGATAGAACTGGAAGAAAATAAATCAAGGTCCAAACAGCTAGAGAGTCAGGCTTGAAAACATTCTTTCTGCCTCCTTGCCAATTGCCAGGCCCCCAAACGATATAAGCCCTAACAATCTTGATGTTTCAGAAAACAAGAACAACTCAAAGTAAGAGGACACAGAATATATTCACTGAGATTAGAGCTTACATATAAGGTGTTTTAGACATGAGGGCACCTGTTAGTAGTAGGCAGAAATCCCTATGAATTACTGAGGACTTGTCGCAGGGTTAGATGGAAATTCTGAAGTAAGGGTCAGGAATCTCTCAAGATAAATGTACATTATTGGTCTGCATTGAAGAGTAGACAAGATTCATGATACAATGAGCCTCAACAATAAATTTCACTTTGCAACTTCTTTCTAGTAAACATTCTAACCTAAGGAGTCTAAGTCTTGTATTGGAAATGGCTTAGCTAGATCATAAGAGGATGGTAACACTGATTGTCTATTCTTCAACCCAGTCGAAGGCCTGAGAAGGGATATAATATTACTTGAGTAGGCAGGAAGTGCAAGATGTTTCCAAATTGTGCAGTAGATGACAGAGACAACTACCTGAACAGTCACCCAAGTCTCATTTGCAATGTTGAAGCAACCAATTATGGCTAAGGTCTAGAATAACCGACAGACCATTTTTAGAGGCAGGAAATTTTTCAGAACTGTCTTACTCTGTCCTGGCAAGGTTTGGCAGTCTTTTTTCTTGTATCATACCCAATCCAGACATCATCCACTTTTTCAGTGGTCGAGGCATGGGCAGTTCCTTGTCCAAAGGCCAGCTGCACCAAGAAGAAAACAAGCTCCAAGTAGAGTGTCTTTGGTGCTAAACACTCTCTCTGGAATAGGTTGGTTGGTGCTGCCAAGATCAATCATGTCTCACATCAAGAGAATCCTAAATTATTTAAATGCCTTGTTCTACAGATCTTTGAATTGGTTGAAAATTACCTATCTACGTAGAATATAATCTCTACGTATCTAAAGAACCTAATTAGTCTGACTAAAAGTATAATAAACATGAATAACTATTGACTTGTATTACTTAATACCTATTTAACATAAAGATTAAAGACTTCATATCAGAATATTAAACAATCTTTAAAAAACTGTTCAGTAAAGGAGAATAATGACCTCAATATGTAAACAAAATATAAGTATCTTGATCAGAGGTAGAAATGTATAATGCAATCTGATAAATATATCCTAAAATTATATCAATATACAAAATGTCTTAAACAGAGATAGAAACATGCATGCATATAATCTGACAAAATTAGTTTGCACAGGTGTACAAATATTGTAAACAGAAATAGGAGAATATTCAATATAACAAATATAATTTGAAGTTGCATCAATGTACAAAAATCTATACCAATGTAAATTGTCCATTAATAATAGCTCACAAGCATTCACTCTATTATTCACTATTATTATTATTATGAGCAAGTTCACACTAATCTACCTATTATCCCATTCAGTTTTTCCTATTTTTTAATGAAATCTCTGGGCCTACATAATTTCCACCCCAACCCCCAACCCTATATGTGTAATAATCAACCCCTAAATGGTGTTCCTAACCCTGAGGAAAAACTTTGTTGGGAGAGGGGACATTATCTTATAGAATTGCTTCCATATCTCATGGCCACATTGTTCTTTCAATGGGATCCTGTAAATATAAAATAATGGTTAAGTTTCAAGATTGCTGTTTTGTAAAATTGTAAATGGTCTCTGAGTGGTAGATAGGGTTCTTCTGAAGTTCTTATTTGGAGTTCTGGCCAGAACATTGTAAGAAGATGCACCATTTCCACAGCTGGTACCCAAAAAAACAGTCTCATAGTAGCGCTATCAGCATATGACATCATATTGACCAGGTGGAGTCACTGTTGTGGAGACCCATCTTCTTCATGGAAGTTTCAAAGATTACTGCAGGGAAATATAATGTATATTGTAGAAAACTTCAACATTATTCAGTTGATGCATGACCATCCATCCTCCATAAGCCAAGTGAAGACAGAAGCAACAATGATAAGTAGAGAGAAAGGGGAAATTTTTCTTTTAATTTGAATGTATTTTGAAAAGGAACAAATAAAGACATCAAAGTATTACACCGCGTATACTAAATCTGTTTTCAAAATGGAGACGTGAGATTTAGTTGTAAATAGAAGGTCATAGGTATTCATAACTTCACCCAATATTGGCCCATCATAGTCTCTGTTTGAAAAGGTAGTCTAACAACTTGTCAGACCAGTGTGAACCTTTTGTCTCAAAGCAAAGTTCTTTCTCTGCCTAAGTTCAGTCTTTTCCTTCTCTCATAAGGAGGTTCCTGTGGAAATTCCCAAGAAAATGGAAGAGACACATCTTCACTGCTGCAAGAATAGAAATAAAAAGACTTCCTCAGGGGAAGAAGTAGATTCCTTGGTACAATAGTGGATAGAGGATGACTTCCTTGTTGTTCCCAAAGGATAGGGACCTTATTTTCTTCTGTATGAAAATGTTGAAGATGTGCATTATATTCCTCACTTTTCACACAGCATAACAAAAGTTTTAATGTATTTTATCAAGAATTGATAAATTATAAATCATCTGGCCTGAATTCAATATCCAGTGGCATCCTTAGCTTCAAGTTTATTTATTGAGCAAATCTGAATGGTTTCGTAGTTCACTCCGTTAATAGATGTCATTCTAATTCCTGGCAAGCTTTTTTTCTCTCCATAAACACTTCCTCCTTAACTCTTAAACCTTAACATGTTTAAAGATAATGGCCTACTTAGAAATCCCATACTCTGAGATTTAGATAATGTATAGTGGGGGGAAATGTTATCCTTTACACTGTCAGTCAAAATATTTTAGTAACTTTGTTTTTCATTATTTAAAAATACCCAAGGACTTTTTTATTTTATTTTTTTTGTTTTTCGAGACAGGGTTTCTCTGTAGCTTTGGAGGCTGTTCTGGAACTAGCTCTTGTAGAGCAGGCTGGTCTCAAAACTCACAGAGATCTGCCTGCCTCTGCCTCCCGAGTGCTGGGATTAAAGGCATGCACCACTACCGCCCGGCTCCCAAGGACTGTTTAATCTTCTGTCCTTGTAACTCTCCCTTTTGTACCTGAGTCTGGGGTGTTGACATCCTAAGGAAAAGTTTATCTTGTCATCCAAAGCCCTCTGTACACAGAGTCTTTCTCAGTCTTGGTACTTATTTAGCACAATAGTTCTCACTGAAGTCTGGGATGAAAACCAACTGAAAAGTATTGAATAAGGAATTGTGTCTGTGATTAACAATTGTCATCTTTCTTAAATGAAAGCATAAAACTAAAGTCTCAGCAAAAGCAGTTCTCATTGCAAGCAAGGTCCCAGTTGCAAACTTTGCGCATCACCTTGGTTTCTCAGACATCCAATTTTGTTTCAGGAAGGATTCACACTTGCTTCTATTTGTGACATGAAGTGGCCACAGAAATAAATGTTCTCTGAATGTTCTTAAATGACTCTTCTATTTCTATGTTTCCTAATTGTAAGTAAGTAAAAGTATAGAGTTTTTCTTATCACTGAAACAATCTAAAGGAACATCATTTGATTCTCACATCTGAGAGCGCCAGTTTTTGAAACCTTTAAAGTAAAGTGATATTGAAATGTCAGTGCGTAAATATTATTTCTAAGTTGATAATACAATATCCCATTAATTTAGAAAAATAACACTGGAATGATGTGCTAATCTTTCTTCAATTAAATATTATCTTTTTCTCTCAGTTTTATGATTCATATAGAAAAATATGAAAGAATGACATGATATTACAACAGAATGTACATTATAGTAAGCCTCTTGTTTTTCACCTAAAACCTTAAGTTTAAGTTTGCCACCTTCAATGCCATCTTTACTGCTTTCAAAGACCAGCAAGAGATTTCGATTAGGGAAGAAAGAGCATCTCACCTTCACAGCAAGAGAAATGCTTTTAGATAATCCTTAGAACAAACTAATGTGGAAATACCTGATGGCGTGAGGGAAGAGGCCCATGTTGGAAGGGGAGCAAAGGTTGTTTACTAAGGGAAGAAATGCCAGTATCAGGTGTGACACTCATCTAACAGTAGGAATACTTGTTACATTAACAAGATTTACTGACAGACTCCATCTGTGTCTTCTCACCAAACAAGGTCACTCAGTCAGAGACTATGGTGCCTAATGAGGAGAATGCCAAGTCTCTGGAGCGGTAATGGAGGTTCACTCTGACTTACGCCTCGGGCACTGGCAATATTTTTAGGTCTAGAAAATAAAATAAGGTACAGAAAAAGGTCATAATTTTTATAGAGCCAATCCCCCTGAAAAATAGCTGTACATGTAAGTGAGTATCTTTAATATTTTTCACCTTTCCCGAGAGGGAAGTTTACTTTCTATTCCTCTTCAAGGTGGTCCTTCAGGGTTTTAATACCATCAACATTAAACTCATAGATATTATTAAGTTAAAGGATCTGTGCCACAGTTTTTATTGTTTTATATCAATGAAAGAAACATCTGTAAAATAAAGTAGCCTTTTGTTTTTACGCAAATAAATTTTAGGTGTTTCTTTACATTAAAAAGATCTCACAAAAATGTTTTGTGGCACTGGATATCTCAATGATGCTTGAATTCATGCATAGTGACTTTTAATAAATAGCTTTTGACTGGAGCAAATAGTTTAACATTTTAACTCTCAGTGTCTTTAATGGAAAAATATAATAGATTTAGAATAAAAATAGTGGAGATCGCTTCTAATAAAAAATATCCTCCAGGCCCATTTTCTACTCTGTGACCTTTGATGCTCTCAAGAGAATTTATCAGTGTACCTCTCCAAAACCAATTGCACATAGTTATAGTCTGATTCATGACAGCTACATGGTATTGAAACACAATCAAATATTTGATATATCTTTTTCCATCTCTGAAATTTTCCCAAATAGGGTTCACTAGTTTATACTCTTTTTTATGTTTTCCAGACTTTGAAGTACTTATTTTAGCTTCCTCTATTATTTTTAAAGTATGTTAAATATTTTTTTCTTTATTTGCTGAATACTTCAGATTCCTTTATAGTTCTCACACATGATTACCTCAGTTAAAATCCCATTAAAACTGACTATGGTGGTTCACACCTCTGTTCTCACCAGCAAAATAGTACAGGCAAGTGGATCACATCAGGGGATCAAGACCATCCTAATCTGTCTAGCACATTTGAGGCAAAACTGGGCTTTATGAGTTGCTACCGTGGGAAAAAAGTCAAATCACTGAGAATTCAGGTCATGAAGCTCTTCATTGATATGACATTAGGAATGGTTCTAAGAACTTTGTATTTGTTGTTTCTTAACTTCATAGTCATCCTGCAAATGCATCACTAATAGTAGCTCCATTACACATATATAACATAACTGGGACATGAAGCATTTAAATAATTAATGGGTTGATGAGATGTCTCAATGAGTAAATGTGCTTCTTGCTTCATTCCAATGCCTGGAACACACATGGTAAAGAAAAGAACCAATACCCGAAGCTGTCCTCTAATCTCCATATAACCACGTTAAATAAATGAGTAAACGCAAAGAGTAAATATCTTTTCAACAAGAAGTTACAAGCCAAAGATTGAAATCAAACCATGAAATTTCACTCCAGTGAGTTTTGTTACTTAAAAAGCAAACCTCAAAACAGGTAAGCTGTTTCAGTGGGTGTCCTCATCAGGATCTTGACCTCTTTGCTCATCTTCTCACTCCTCCTTTTCTTCTTCTGGACGTTGTGAGCTCAGCCTAATGCTCTTTCTGCATCTGCCTCCATCAGTTGCTGGATTTAGGCTCTCTGATGACATTTCTGACTACAGGCCAGAGCAGTCAATATTCTTACCCACTAAGCCATTTCCAACATCTTGGTGACATATTCATATATAATGTTGGTTGATCCTCCTCATCTATCCAAGTCTCCCTCACCTACTTTCCCAACTTTCTTTTTGTACTTTTTTGAGCCCTAGTATTTCCCTTTCCACTTTCCTATCACATGTGCTCTGTTACCCTTCCCCAATGAAAATATGTCTTCACTTCCAGAACTGTTTCTATTATCATAATCTCTGTGTTATACAACCTACTACTTAAAGCCTCTCTTCCCATTCACTTGAGTCTCTTTCTACTTCCATGACCACTATATATTCATGCTTATTATCACATAATTATATCAGCATAAATATTGAAAGTTCACATATAATGTAAAAGAAAACATGCAATATTTATCCTTCTGGACCTAGTATAATTTTTTTCAGTTTCATCTATTCTCCTGCTGTGATGGTTGACTCTGGAGTAAGTAACAATCAACTTGTTATGCATATTCTTGATCACTTTAACTTAGCTGAGAAGATCCACTGTCAGTACAGGTGGTAACATCTGGTGGTACACAAAATAAAGAGAGAAGATTTTACTTATTTCCCTGCCTGCCTCCATAATGTGCTGCCAGCTTATTACACCCTGATGGCATCTTGTTATTGCTGTCATCCCTTCTGCCACAATTCTTATCTAATATTAGAATCCAGCTTCTTTAACATTCAAGATTGAATTGAAGACCAGTGATTATGCAAGATTCCTCCAGGTTTTGCATCAAGTTGGGACTGATGAAGTGAGATAGCCCTGTGTTTGACAACTTCTGTGTTCTAAGCCTCTCAAATAAGAAGGCCACCAGCAATACACTGCTTGGACCATGCAATGTAAGCCAATCAACAAAAAACCCACCTTTTAAATATATATTTATTCTACTGGTTTTGCTTCTTTGGAGAACAATGACTAATATACCTATGCATTTAATAATTTTATATTTTGTACTGAATATAGTTCCATTGTGTATAGTTGTCACCTTTTCATTATCTAGTCATATGTTAATGACTATCTAGACTGGTATATTATTTTCTTGTCACTGTGAGTAGGGCAGGTGGAAAACAACGATCTGAAAATTTCTCTGAGGTAGGACAGAGAGGCCTTTATATTCTGCCTAGGAGTGGTAAAGCTGTTTTGAAAGATTGTCCTGCTTGTTTTCTTGAGAAACCTCTGCACTGATTTCCACAGTGTTTGTACATTTAAAATCCCACTCATAGTGAATGACAACTACTATCTATATCAACTTGTATATCATGTATAGATGTATATCTATATCATGGCCCCTTTCGAGACTAGCAACCTTTTCATGGGGCAATATGTCAAATATGCTGTATATTAGATATCTATATTAAGATTCATAACAGTGACAAAATTACAGTTGTGAAGTAGTAATGAAATACTTCTGTGGTTGGGGGTCTCCACAACATGATGAATTCTATTAATGGGTCGCAACATTAGGAAGGCTGAGAACAACTGCTTTATGTCCTTACTAACACTTGATAACAGTTGTTTTGTTGAAGTTTGTCACTCTGATTGGGATGAGAGAAAATTGTAACATGATTTATTTCACTTTTTCCAATGGCTAAATATCTTGAAACTTTTACAAATATTCATTGGCCATGTGTGTTTCAATTTTTGAGAGCTACCTGTTAATTTCATTGTCTATATATTGGTTGTCAATTTGGATTTTTGTATTGAATTATACAGCTCTGTATATTCTACATATCAACCCCATGCTTGTGTTGTGGCTGACAAACATGTTTTCCCATTTTGGAGGTTGTTAATTTCCTTTGTTATGTAGAAGATTTTTAATTTTATGTAATCTTGTTGGTCACTTCTTGGGGTTTATTTCCTGATCTATTGTATTTCTATATATTTTGTGATCATTAAAATTATTATTTCAAAACAATGTCTCAAAAAATCAGTACTTTAGGAAGAAAAACTTCAGGGATCCTTTTTTTGCCACTGCTCCCTGAACAAAAACTACCATTTCATTTCAGCATCTTTTTTATTTCATGATCTGTAATGTGATAGCTCATTAATTTTCTCCCAGTTTTCCTTCTCTCTACCACTGTCTACACAAATTCACATATTCTGAGCTATACCCACCCACAGGGATGACCGTGTCTGGAAACGCTGTTAATATCAAGTCCCATCACCACTTGGCTTCCTCATAGTGCATTCCTCAGTTTATCCTGATTTTAAATTCAATGACATTCATTGCATGCAACCACCTAGAAGATGAAGAAACAGAGAGCATGGGCTGGAGACTGTACAGTGGGTCAAATGAATATACACAAAAATCCTGGAAGTAGAAAAGTGATGGAAGAATAATTAATGATTTATAAGAATGCAAAAGAAATAAGAGAAAGTAATATATAGACACTGACCAAATAGTATACATGCGTTTGAAATTTAAGGAATTAATTATTAATTTAAGAACAGTCCTTTCTCATCAACATATTGACCACAATCATTCTTCACAAGCAATTTTGTCATGACTATAATTTAAGAGTATCTACGAATCTATCCAGTTATCAAATATTAATGAAGTAAGTTTAATAAGCCATTCAATTCACCTGTCCTTACCCCCGTGTTTTATTGTAAATTACATTTTTATTCTAGAACTTCACACACTCTCTCTCTCTCTCTCTCTCACACACACACACACACACAACCAACAGCAAGTTAAAGCTTGGAACATAAATACAGAAACAGGGATAAATATTTTAGCTTTGTTTTCATTTCATTCTGTAGACGTTTCAGAGCAAATCCATAAGAAAATCTACTCCTTACTGAAATAAACCTATGAAAACTTTCAGCCAAATACATTAATTTTAACCAGTAGGTCAGAAATAGTAGCATTTTATTGAACTATTTCTCATCAAATTCCATAGGGCTTAAGGGGAAGGCATAGCTAAATAATGTTCAAAATATTTTGTACTTATCTTTGGCAAAGGGTTGATTGGTAACAATAAAACTGGAAGGATTAAACTATAGTGAAGTTTGGGATGGCAGGCTACAGGAGGCACTATATGGAAAAAT